>VDFB02169844.1:0-10250 GCA_007258455.2 Sequoia sempervirens | reverse complement strand
TAACCAGGGGCTACAAGATATTGAGCTATTGTCTTCTGGAGATGAGGAAACACCAAGAGCTAATGTGCCATAGGGTAAAATAGAAAAGGTATCCAGGATGAGGACTCAGTAGTGTGTCTGCCCAGTTAGAGAGCAGAGTATTGAAAGTGGTGATGTTGATGCTAGGCACATGGAATACATATCATTTGTCTCTGATGATGAGTTTATACATTCCCCAGAGTTCAAGGAATTCTTGTACAAGTAGAAGGGGAAGAAAATAAGGGAGAATGTTGATGATGTTACTTCAAGAAATGAGGAACAATTGTTGGGTCAATTGAGAAGATGTGTGGATGATGAAATGACAAATATGACTCCTGAAGTGGGGAGGAAAATGTTGGAGAGTGTTGGTGTCATGATCTTTCCTGGCCTAGATTTGAACTCTGCATTTGTCTTTGATAGTTTCTTGAAGGGCAGTAATGCTACACATAAGCTTGACAAGGAAAAGGTGACAGAAGTATATGCAGGATCCAAGTATAATACAGATGAGGGATCATTGATGATATGGGCTTTGTACCCACCCCACAGGAAATCAGTGGTAATTGATATAGAGAAGGAATCTGGCCATGTTATGACTCTAAAAGCTGGAGAAGCTGATCCTATAGCTAATACTTGAGACATTGGGGTAAATATTGCAAAGTTAAGATAAAGCACAAATTCCTTCTCGATAAAAAATGTATAAAACAAGTAGTAGAAAAATTGCTAAGAGAAAATAGACTCAAAAGGAACTTGGTTTGGTGAACAATGGGGACAACTAAAATGATCACTCATGGAGAAATATCTCAAGTGAAAGACCATTGGGTAGGATCAAGTGTTTATTCTCAAGGAAAGCATGATGCAATTGCTGCAATTGTCAAGAAGAGGCAGGATCATTTGACATCCTGGTTGAATAAATTGTGGGGAAAATACTCTCATACTCTTGCTACATTGAAGGAGCACACAATGATGGATGGATGAATCATGGAGAAGTTTCATGAGTTGGCTCAAAGAGATGAGGCTAGCAGTTCTACACTTGAAGTTGCAAATCATATAATCAATCGCCATCAAAATTTCTATGATGAATTGCAAGGGGATGAACAGGGGTTAATTGCAGCTACTGAGAAAAATGTGATTACATTCTCTGATGATAAAGGTGAATTGAAAGAAGCCACCAGGTGGAAAAATGAATCTGAGTCAATGTTGAATGAAGTCATGAAGACAGCTTCTGCAGAGGATACAACATTGGAAGAAGTGAGCAAGCAAAATGAGGAAATGGTCAAGATGGAAATCACGATCTGGAATGCTGTTGGAGATGCGGACACATATGAGCGTTGGGATTATTTGGACCACCTCAATAAGACTCACTTATGGCTAAATAGAGCCTAGTTATTCTCTATCTTTTGTTTTGTAATTTGTATTTTCTATTTTCGAAAGGATGCGTCCTTTTGTATTCTCAATGTATAAATGTCCATTTTCAAAACAATATGCGGATATAGGTAGAATAGGATAGAGAATAGAGAATACGGTGGAACACCATGTTTTACAGGGCTAAGACTCTGATGTATGTTTTGAAGCCATGGAGATATCAATGAAAATCATTTGATTTGCTGGCATATTCTGGTGTCAATTGTTGTGTTGTGCCAATTGAAAGAATTATTTAAGTTGTCTCTAAGATTGATGTTGCTTGGTTATCTAAATCAACATAACATGTTTGTGTCTGGTTTATCAGTACGTATTTGTCGTATCTGTGTGATTGGTTGATAGGTTCTTTCAGGGAAGGATTAAATCCTTTTAATTAATCACAGTAATCAAGGAATTTCATTTAGATCAGTAAGAAGAACTTAATAATCACAATCTTGCATGTTTATACTAGTTATAAATGAAATATGCCAAACAATTTGAATGACCTCCAGAAAGAAGTCAGTTGTTTAAGATTTCATTTGACTCTTTATACTATATAAGGCATTGGTCTCATCGTTTCAATCATTTAGTTTCATATATACTTTTTACATCTGTTAACTAAGCATATTAGGGTTTAATTTTGATTGCTGGTATACAATATATACCAATTTTTTTTTGTTTTGTCCATTTCAATATGCCATCATGGACAAATCATGGCATGAAGAGAAGATCAATAGTCAAGTCTGCTTCATTTGTTATAGGTACACCCGCCTAGGTCTAGCAGCACCTGGAGAGTAGAAGGTTTAATTGTTTCAAACCTTGTTCTGTTACCCTAAAACGTTGTGAAAGCTTGGCAACCTTTCATGGTTCAAACCTGCATTTTTGAGAGCCAACAAATTGGCAACTCTGCTGGGGATAACAAAGAATTTTCACCTTAATCATAGAGTTAGAATTCCTATATACAGACTCCGCTGGGAAAATCAAGTAACAATATTTTTCTCACTTTCAAGAAAGTGAGTGGCGACTCTGATCAAACATTGCAATATGAATGGAAGAAGATCTCAATTTAGGGGAGGTCATTCTTGAGCTCCTCCTGGAAATAGTAAGTGGATGCATAAAGATGATAAGGTTGACAAAGGTAAGGGGAAAAGTGAGGACATGTGCTTCACAAACAAAGACAAATCATCAATACCTTATGGTGAGAATTGTTTTGACACATGGAAAGATAGTTCAACAGAAGAGCCTTGTACTCCAGAATATTAGAAAAATCCTTTTTACAACCCTCAGAAACATGTTGAATTTGAAGCTAGAAAACAAGCCGAGTTTGAGGCTAGACTCGAAGCTGAACGACTCATAATTCAATAAGAATATGACCAAAAAATGAAAGGTAATCAGAATGGACCTGCTAATCAGGATGTTCATCAAGAATATTTTGAATCTTTAAGTTATGAGGAAGTTAAGGCACAGTATGAATCTCAAAGAAAGGAGAGGGAAGAGCAGGAAAAATCCCAAATGATTCAAGCAATGAGAGAATTCAAACTCCAGAAAGCTCAGAACATTCCTCACACATCTAGTTTTCCCCCAAAGTACATACCACCCCATAAACAAGGTAATCATGGTGCTGGGTATTCTGAACCACCAAGGATTCCTCACCATCAAATTGGGAATCAACATAGATAGCCAAATCATCCACTTTATATTCCCACAAAACATACAAATAATTATCCACCTCCTGGTCAGAGTCATGTGCCACAGCAAAATATGCAGTACAATAACCCTATGTACCAATATCAACACCCACCAAATCCTCCTCCTTATCAATATACAACCATGATTAGACAATTTGATCTAGCAGGGTTTCAATTATACCCTTATCCCATGGATAGCAGTTGGAGAGGTTTAGTACCCAAGTTTACAAGAAGTAATGCAATCATAGCCGAGCATCATTTAAGGAATTTCAATGCCTTCATTCAAGATTTGGATGTACCTTATGAAGATTTGCATATGAGATTATTCATGATGTCCCTTATTGAGGAAGCTAGGGATTGGTTCAATAGCCTGGCGACAGCTTCTATTTACTCTCTCCAGATATTTCAGGATCAATTCCTTGAACAATTTGGGAATTTGAGTTCACCAGATGCTGCTCTCCATGAACTAATGCGAATTCAAAAAGGTTGGAATGATTCAATCTTTGATTTTAATAGAAGATTCAATAAATTGCAAAATAGAGTACCTCCTGGATCAAAGTTACCAGACTCTGTAGCATTAAGTGTTTACCTGAATGCATTCGACCCTAAAACATGGTATGAGCTAAGAAACAGGTTCCCAAGTGACTTAGCTGAAGCACAAAAACTAGCATTAACAATTGAGAATAACAGAAAAGCTGTTGGGATAATGAATAAGAGAGATAAACCTAGAGCTCCTCAACAAAACAATAATTATCAATATAAGCAGGAGAACACATATAAGAATGAAAGGCCAGGGCCGAGGTTGCATGGCATGCCCTATAACACAAACTGGAAGGATGGAAAACCTATAACAGATAGGCCTGGAAGCAAAGAAACTCTTGATCCATTGAAGAAGAAGGGAACATATATGGTGAATAACAATTATTTTTGTGAAGCTTATGATAAGCCACATTCCCCTGAGTATTGTGTTGTAGCCTAGAGAATGCAAGAAGGAGTGTTAATGGGAAATGGTGGAGAAGATCACATAATCTACTTAACTTCAAATGCTTCTCACCATGCTGAGGAAAGATACTCATCTTCGGAGGAGGGAGGTTATGAGTATGATGTTGCAGAACAAAGGTACAATGTCCATATGGCTAAGCAGTATGTTTTTTCTGACTCGAAGGATGATTATGTAGAACCATAATATATTGAGATGCCTGCTCACAGTAATGTGAGGAGACTTACTGAGGAAGAGATAGAAAGATTGACTGTTGCTGCAATAGAAGAAGCCAAGAATAAATACTTGTTGAGAAGTAGGACAGTAAATGAGAAGGAAGGTGTCCCTAGGGGTATCTTTATGAAAGATCAGAAAGTTGTACAAGGAGTTTCAAAGAAAACTGAAAACAAACAACGTGAGGAAAGCAAACAAAATTCTGTCCAAAAGGATGCAGTAAAAGAACTACATAGAGAAATTCAAAAAAAAGATCAGTCGGGTAGAGGAGAAAAAGAAGTGAATAAAGGAGAAACATCTGAACAAAAGAAAGTGATTAATGCAGAAGGTTCTTCTTTTGATTTCACTCAAGCCTTGTCTCAGGTAAAGATGTATGTCCCACTTCTAGAAATGATGAAAATTAAGGAGTACAGGGACAGTGCAGTGCAATTGATAACAAATGAAAGTGAAAAACATGTAAGTACTGAAAATAAAATGGTTGCTAAAAATAAGCAGAATAAAGTAAACATCCCAGAAATATGCTTGAGTAATGTATTGACAAGTCCACCACAGGTTGATCCTTTCTTTATCACATTACTCATAAATAATAAATTATTGAGAAATTCTATGATAGATTCTGGTGCCGCCATGAATATTATGCCAGTAGGAGTGATGAAACAACTAGGCATGTGGGTGGATACATATGAAGGAAAATGTTATGCAATGGATAACCAACCTGTTCCTATGGTGGGTATAATGAAAGATGTAGAAGTCAAGTTAGCTGCTTACCCTCAAGTAGCTTACAATATTGATATAACAGTGATAGACACCCCTCCTCAATTCGGTATGCTTTTATCAAGGCAGTGGACAGTGGCTATTGGTGGAAATGTCCAGTTCGATCTATCTTATGCAACCATTCCTATAAATGGCCAAGAAGTGAAATTGTACAGGGAGTCGAGGATGAATCAACTCATTGATTGTGTGCCACAAGACCAAATCAATTGCTTTTGTGATGCAGATTTTGGGAGTTTCAAAATAGAACCAGAACAGCCAGAATTGACTAATAGTGATCCTATGGAGAAGCATGCTGCACGGAACCACAATGGTGTGTGGAAGATGTATTTTGATGGAGCCTGCAGCCAAGAAGGCAATGGAGCTGGGATAGTATTTGTTTCACTTGAAGGTATTACATTTAAGTATTCATTCTTGTTAACCTTTGAATGCACAAATAATGTGGCAGAGTATGAAGCTCTGTTAACTGGATTGAATATAGCGGTGAAGCATAAAATAAAGTTGCTGGTTGTTCTAGGAGATTCAGAGTTAGTTGTCTCACAAATTAAGGCAAAGTATACAGTAAAAAATAAAAGACTAAAGCAATACAAAAATGTTGTATGGGATACAATAGAGTTGCTTGATGCCTTCTCGATTGAGTGGGTAGATAGATTGAAGAATATAATGGCAGATTTTCTAGCTAATGTAGCATTGAAGAGAGATGATGTTACATTGGCTAGAGTGTCACAAATTGAATTCAAGACAAGGCCTGTTGTGCCTGATAATGTATATAGCTGGCAAGTCTTTAATGATGACACTGATCTTTTGAAATTCCTTCACTGTATAGACCAGTATGAAGCCCAAGAGATCGACTTCAATGCCTTTGTTGAAGAAGTGGATGGAAACCAAACAGTCTTTGGAAAAGAGATCTTACAGCTTAAAACAAATAAGATTCCTAAAGGCTTGGTGGCATTAGAGAGGGTATATGATGGAAGTGATCAGTCTTTAATGAAGCAAACACCAGTTGGGAGGGATAACATTGAAGAAACTAATTTGGGAACTAAGATGGCACCAAAAAAGGTGTATATAGGTAAAAAAAATAAGTCCTGCAATTAGAAGAATGCTGATTGAATTGTTGAGAAAGTATAAACATGTATTTGCTTGGTCTTATGAGGATCTAAAAGCATATAGAGAAGACTTGTTTCAGCATGAAATACCATTGAAGCTAGATGCTAAACCATTCAGACAAAAGCAAAGGCCTATAAATCCAACTCTAGAACCTAAAATGCAGGAGGAATTGGTGAAGCTCAGAGACGGTGGAATCATTAAGCCAATCAGACATTCAACATGGGTGTCAAATCTGGTCCCTGTCAGAAAGAAAAATGGAGATATTAGATTATGTGTAGATTTCAGAAATCTAAACATAGCGTCCCTTAAAGATAATTATCCTTTGCCTAATATGGAGGCCATATTGCATAAGGTGACACGCTACGAGTTGTTGTCTATGATGGATGAATTTTCAGGGTATAATCAGGTCAAAGTTAAAGAGTTCGAGCAATACAAAACGGCGTTCACAACCCCTTGGGGAACGTATGTTTATCTGAGGATGCCATTTGGTCTCACTAATGCAGGGGCAACTTTTCAAAGAGCCATGGATGTGGCGTTTGCTGATTTGATCAATATTCTCAGGGTGGTGTATTAGGACGATCTCATTGCTTACTCCAAGAAGGTTGAGGATCATGTTCATCATTTGGAAAAGGTATTTATAAAAGCCCTTGAGTATGGTATTAGCTTAAACCCCAAGAAGTGTAATTTTTCTGTCACAGAGGGTAAGCTTTTGGGGCATATTGTTTCAAAGGAAGGGATTAGGATAGACCCTGAAAGGGTGGAAGCTATTGATAAAATCCCTGTCCCTAAAACTGTTAAGGTGATACAGTCATTTTTTGGACAGATTAACTTTGTTAGAAGGTTTGTTTCTAACTTTGCTGAAATTATCAAAACTATATCAAAAATGTTAAAGAAAGGACAAAAGATAGAATGGAATGCAGAAGCTTTGAAAGCTTTTGTATCTATAAAATGAGCTATCAAGGAGGCTCATGTTCTTAAGTCGCCTGATTTTTCAAAACCTTTCCATATTTTTTCATTTGCCTCAATGCACACTGTTGCAGCTGTTATGCTACAAAAGAATGAAGACGATCATGAGCAGCCGATATCTTTTTTCAATAAGTCATTATAGGGTTATGAACTAAAGTATGATATAATGGAGAAGCAAGCATTTGTACTGGTGAAAGCTGTAAAAGCTTTCAGGCCATATCTTGTTGGAGCAAAGGTAGTTGCTTATGTTCCTCATGCAGCTGTCAAGGATATTCTGACACAGTCTGAAGTAACAGGTAACAAATGCAAATGGATCAACAAAATCTAAGAATTTGACCTAGAGATTCAAATTACTAAACTGGTTAGAGGTCAGGGTTTGGCTAAACTAATGGCAGAGGAAAATTTTGAAGCAAATCAGATTTGCAATGTAGAAGGAGAAGATGTAATTGCAAGCATTGAGCATACTCAATGGTATACAAATATCATGCA
Organism: Sequoia sempervirens; assembly: GCA_007258455.2. Classification (NCBI taxonomy): domain Eukaryota; kingdom Viridiplantae; phylum Streptophyta; class Pinopsida; order Cupressales; family Cupressaceae; genus Sequoia; species Sequoia sempervirens. The sequence continues at coordinate 2,600 of VDFB02169844.1, read as the reverse complement.
TTATCTTAAACATATGAAGTGTCTAGAAGGATTGAATGACAACCAGAAAAGAATGCTAAAGTTGTAGGCATCTAAATATATTTTTATGGATGGGGATTTATTTTGAAAAAATAGGGATGGTGTATTATTATTGTGTCTAGATGAATTTCAAGCTAAACATGTTTTGAGTGAAATGCATGAAGAAGTATGTGGAGGACATTACTTAGCAAAGACAACAGCGCATAAAATTCTCAAGGCAGGCTATTATTGGCCTAAGATTTTTAATGACTCTTTTGCATATGTGAGAAAATGTGAAGCTTCCTAGAAGTTCTCTGGAAAATTGAAATGTAAGGGAGCTTTGCCATTAAGACCTTTGCAGGTTGATGCCCCTTTTCATCAATGGGGAATTGATTTCATCAGATAAATACAAGAAAAATCAAGTGGACATAGGTGGATATTGGTGGCCACTGATTATTTCACAAAGTGGGTAGAGGCCATCCCAACTAAACAAGCTACAAGTAGGGTGGTGACACAATTCTTGATGGATAATATCATTACTAGGTTTGGTACACCAATGAGGTTGATTACTAATAATGGGATGTGTTTTAGATCAGATGAATTCAGAGGCTTCTGTAGCTCATATGGTATTACCATTTCATATGCAACCCCTTATCATCCACAGGCTAATGGACAAGTGGAATCTAGTAATAAGAGTCTTCTAAAGATTATAAGAAGGATGCTAGGTCAGAAAAAGAAGGCTTGGGATTCGAAATTAAGACTGGCTATATGGGCTGATAGAATTACGGTGAAGAAGGCAATTGGGAAGTCCCCATTTAAGTTAGTGTATGGAGCACAAGCTAGGATGCCTTTGCAGAACTTGTTACCAGTTTATAAGTTTGTTCTTCGGGAGGATTTGGATATTCCTGAACCCATGGAGGAAAGAATGGAGCAGCTAGTTGAACTGGATGAAACAAGGAGAGTGGATCAAAATCAAAATATAAAGTTGTTGACGTAGATGAAATATTTATTTGACAAAAAGGGAAAGGATAGGAAATTTAGAGAAAGTGATCTAGTACTGATGTGGAATGCAAGGTGCTAGGAGAAGGGAAAACATGGGAAGTTTGAAGCCTTATGGCTAGGGCCTTTTGTGGTGGTTGGAAAGAAAGGCGAATACTCATATTATTTGCAGAATATGGCTGGTGAGGATCAGGAATTGCCTGTACATGGGCAATTTCTGAAATATTTTTTCTCTTGAAGTAATACAGAGGATTAAGGGTTGCCAGTTCATGGACAACTCTTAATGGTCCTCTTTGAAATTCTTTCCATGCACATGAGTTTAGGATGTAAAAGGATCAGGATTTGCAAGTACATGGACAATCTTGATTTTCCTTCTTTTATAATAAATTCTTCCATGTACAGTAGTATAGGGTCTCATTCATTGTCATTGCCATTTGTTCCATCATGCTCACATGTTCCATCACTTTGAGTTTGGTCTGCTCACCCAAAAATCTGAATCCTTACAATGATCTTACTATCATTCATCCCCAGACGGAGCCACTATTAGAACTATAAAATTTTGAAATTTTTATAGTCTATTGCACCCAAGAGTTCTAGTATTGAGTCCTCATCATAAGCATAAAATTCCCTCTTTGTATTGCCTTGCTTATTTTTGTCATGTGATCCATTTGAATCCATCTAGTTCTTCATATTTCATTAAAAGACCCAAATCAGCAAGACATAGTAAAAGTCTCCCTGACCTGATTTTTCACTAATGTATGTTTGTTGCAGACTATCGGTAGGACAATTTTCTTGTTTCGGCGACAAAAGGAGTCATTTTGGCAAAGGGAATCATTGTCAGAGTGAAGTCATAGTGAATACATTGTGTTTCACCGACCGGTGCATGTGGAAGTATATCGGTCAAGCTAAAGGTATTCGATAGAATGTCTTGGCGAAGTATTTTTTCTTGCCAACATACATATATAAAAAATATATCAGCATAAGTTGGGGCATCGATCTAATGTCAGGGAAAATACAATATGTCATACCGACTAATGCACAAAGGGGTTGTTTCAGCCGGACTGATTGGTATGGACATGAACTCATAACGAAATCATTTTGTCTTACCGATTGACTTGCAAACAAATGTCTCAGTAAGACTTATGTGCATCGGGGAAGGTCTTAGCGAAGTGGCTATTGTTTGGCTAAACCAAGTTCAAGGGTATTCAAAAGCTATCGGTAAGAAGTTATAGAGTCTTATCGATTCAAAACTTATGCCGATAGAGATATGTATTGCTAGGAGAAGAACTTTTCGGCATAAGTTTCATCGAAGTTTGAATATTATACTGATAGATATTTCGGGGTGAGTCTTGCCGAATGGAGTAATCAGGAAGAGTGGATTCAGCCAGACATTTGGTGTCGGTATGAGTCTTTCCGAGTTCTCAGAGTCTTGCCAATGGAATTTATTTCATCAGTAGGATTATTTTCATCGGCAAAAGGGTGATCTTGTCATAGCGACTAGAGAATACATTGAAGAGTACATATCGGTATGATGCAAAGATATCTATGAAACCTTTCCCCAACTTGGAATTGTCACAGCCACATGAAAAACAAAAGCAGTAGTC
>VDFB02169843.1:0-19753 GCA_007258455.2 Sequoia sempervirens | reverse complement strand
CGTGATATCGTAAAATAGGTTTTCAAACTAGTCAAAGAGTAGACTATTATTGGATGTAAAAGAACCTAGGTACCCAAAATTTTGAAGAATTTGGAATAGAACGAGGAAACTAATGTCAAAGTTAGGACATCGGAATGACAACAGGAATTGTTGGATGAGAAACTACTATAAACTTGGAAAGATAGAGTGCAAAGTTACACGGAATGTGGCAAGATAATGACTAGTATACCAGGAAATGAAGACCGGATGTCATCATCGGTAAGTCATGTATACTCTCTTAAGATTCCAAAGGAAAAATGGTAGAACAAGAGACAAATCAATCTGTCTATGTTAGTGAAACTAGCATAATGTTCAAGTAGACAAACTCATCGATGAAACCAACGTTTTTTGGAAAACTTGACTTACAGGATATTTGGTCCTAAATAATATATTGTGGAAAGTAGAGGCTTAGTAATTCTGAGAGGATATCTTAGTTTAAGCAATAGTGATAAGGTTGTATAAACCCTAATCAAACTACGAAACATTCAACGGATCGAATGTGCAGTATATTATCATGTATAGTCAAAATAAGCAAAGATGGTAGAATAAGTCTTGAATGATTTATAAACTTCTAATATTGAAGTTTGGACCATTATATGATATAAAAGGCTAAAAACTCAATTAAGCTGAAAAAGGCTTAGAATTGAGTGAATCATAGACTTGATAAAATGTCAAAAAGGAGTAATAGATCGAAGTTATCAATGAAACTTTGAGATACAAAGCTTATGTATAAAGCAGTATCAAGATTTGACAGGTGTCTAGGAGTAAAAGTTGTGCTCCCAATGGACAAATAATCTAGTACAAGTATTATGTGGTAAGGATAATGAATGTGTAAGTGGCAGAAGGACTCGGTTTATGAGTTGTCTAATAGTGTATATACCAAAAGAGAAGGATTGGACCCACGATGTAGTGTACAATGCATCGACTTTCCTTTTCTATATAGATTATACTAGGGATAAATTCATGGACCAATGATTTCCGATCACTGTGTGTTTGGTGTGATGTATAGTTACTATTATAACTCGGATGTGTATATGTGTTAAAACTCTTTGGGAGAGTAAGTATGTGTGAGGCATACAAGATTTCCCTATGCGATAGTGTGAACACTCGAAGCAAGTTCCAAAAAGGACAAGATTACTACATAGGTTGAATGTTTTATAAATCTTACGTATTTCGTGAAATGTAAGTAACACTTTACTTGACTTAAGCTATATGTTGAAGAGCTATACCTCATCGAGGACGATGATTCACAAGGGGGGAAGTATGTTACATCCCAAATTGAGACGTTACAATTTGCCATTACTAGATAGAGTAAATGTGAATTTTGGAGGTGAATTAATGATGCTTGTACCTTGTTTTCAATGTGAATGTTGTTTCATTTGATGTTATTCTTAATTAAATACTGCATAAAGGAGAATAGAAGGTTATTGATTTATGAAGAATCTAACTTTTGAAATATTTCATGTATTCTGCTTCGTTTTGAGCATATGACTCCCGTTGTTGTGTCACGGTGTGCAGGAAAGAGGACCAATCCTCCAGGCAGAGGAGAAATATCACTCGGGGAGGAACTTGGTCTGGTAAGCAGTAACGAGTACCAAATGAGCATACACACACGTCAGTATAGGTTCTAAGAAACCAAGTCAGTTTTGTTGGTCTAGATAAGTCATCCTTAGGCTTTAGGAGTTATGTTTACTTCTTTATGCTTTGAAAAGTGATGATTACTCATTTGTCTGACTTACTATGCTTTGACCATGATATGGAAAATGTGAATGGATATATGTTAATAGGTCAAGTGAGTATGTATATACATGTCAATACATACGTATGTTCGGTAGATGGATATGCTCATACGTACGTGTCGACATCGTATACATACATTTACTTGCTGGGAATAAGGATGTTAATAGTAATATTTGATTGGAATTTACATACAATCATATTTACACGAATACGTATGCATGTATATTGAAAGTATGTTGACTGGCTCACAATATACATATGTAACAATTAATACGTATAAGTGTAAATATTTCAATGTTTATATATTTAATAATATATACGTATATATTTTATATTATAGTTTTACTTAAATATATATATGTATATATGTAAATATATTTAAATGCTAATATTTAAATATATATATATTCATATATTACGGAGTAAATAAATCTATAATAAAAATATATAAATATATATTAAATATATAAGAATATTTATTATTGCCTAAAGTGATTTAGGAAGTCAATTTTATATTACCTTGAGTAATTTTGGAAATTGAATTTTAAAATACCTTGGTAAATTTATAAAATGATTTTTTATTTGATTTTGAAATCAATGTTAAATATTATGAACTATGGGAAATCGAAATATATTAAGAGAGTTAAATATTTGTAAAATACAAAATACTTCAAAGAGTAAAGTCGAAATATAATTTTAAAAGGAAAAATCTGTAGAAAGCCATTCCCATGAAAATGAAATGGATGCCTGTAGCGCACGACCATCGCTAGGATAACAGGACGCAGCTAGAAAGAAGGCGCTCACAACCTGGGAAATGAGAAATGTGGACGCCTTCTGATAAGGGACTTAGTCTCAGCATTAATATTTACTTATCCTTACCTTTTGAAATGCGCATTAACCTATAGGTGGCGTTTTACAGTTTCGAGTTGAATTGTTCATGATTTGCTGGCTTAAAGGAAGTCGAATCACCTCCATTTTTAATGACTTAGGGTTTAAGAATCCGCCGAGTATCATTTTGACTAATTTTGGGCACTTGTCAATCCGCATGCCTTCTTAAGTGGAAAACTGTTGCAATTCGGGCCTATTTATACACGCCCTTCCATTCATTGCAGAGACACGCATTGAGCAATCTGAGTTTAGTATATTGAGCCGTCCCTGTTCCTTCATCCAACACACATTTCTGGAATTCGGGTTTGGTCTCATTCAAAAAAAAAGACAAGTGTTTCTGAGTGTTAATTTGCTGAGAGTGAGAATTATTCTGCTAAGAGAGTTTTTGAGAGCATTTAGCAATTTTGTGAGCAAATTCAGAGTGTTCATCCTTCGTAGAGTGAGCTTTTAATCTGCTAAGAAGTCCTTTGGCTGGAGGCTATAGGTGTAGCAAATTCTCACTAGATCAACACCTGTGGAAAGCTCTTGTCAGGCATGTTAACTCTTTTACTTTTTCATGAAGTTGCTATTCTTCTTTGGTCTAGAAGAGTTTACAAATAAAAGTCCACTTTCATTGAAACATAATAGGGAATGAAGGTCGTTCTTTATGGTATACTTGGAAAGAATTTCTAAAAGGATTGCTTTAATTATAGAAGTGTTGTTGAACCATTAAACAAGTGGAAAATTTGTGAAATAGGAAGGCTAATGCATGTTCTATACTATTAACTTTTGCATTAATTAGTAAACGGATATATTGTTCCATTGAAGAGTAAATTATATTAATTAGTAGACAGATTTACTGATCCATTGAAGAGTAAAATTGCATTATTTGTATTGACTCCATATATGGAGTATATGCTTGTACATAGCTATTTAATACTAGGGGATGAATTGAGGGTATTTAATAAGTTACCGATCACAACTAGTTGAAGATTAACTTAGTCAAGTTATTAAAGCTCCTAGGATAAAGATGTCTAGCGTAAGGGAGATAGTTGTGAGTACTTGTTAAGTTGTCCCCCTTTCTAGTAGATAGCTTGAAGTAGCACGTCTAGGGTACGGACTACCCCGATAGACTAACCTATGCGTAGAAGTAAGGAAGCCTTAAGTCAAATTGACCCTGGCTAGTGTATGTGACAAATGACCTACGTTCTTTATTGAATGTAAACACTTTGGCCAAAGTAGTGTAAGGAACCATTTAGATGTAGTACTACATTGTCAGTTCACCGTGATCCCGAAATACATCCTAGTTCGAATTCGTCACTGTAACGAATCTAGCTTTGTGGTGATCACGCTACTAAGGTCTTCACCAGCTTTCAGGTCAGTAAAGCGTTACCCAACCAATCTCTTCTTCTGGCGGGAGGGCCGCTCACGGTAAATGACCGCAAGGGGACCCATTATAAGTCCGCGGAGCCATGGAAAAGCTCGGAAAGGGGATAAGCCCTCCCTCGCCGCCAATGTACCTGTTTGAAAGGACGGACTCGACCATCTTACTACTATTTGTTCTAAAGCTCATTGGAGTTATGTTAGTTAAGGTACGTATTCTTGTTTCATGTACTTGTGAAATTATTATATTGAAATGGAATCTTTGTTGTATATTAATATGGCAATTTGTTCATGTTTTGTCAATAAAGAAAAAGAAAAATTCTATTGCAATGACATGATTAACTCGTTTACATACTTGTAGGATGTAAATTATTAAAATTTTAATTTTACCGAAGGGTCGGTTGTTACATTTACTATATCTTAATATAGCATTTCCTTGACACTTTAACCAAATTTTTGAAATTTTATTTTCCTGCTGTAATGTAAGACTTTAGCCAATTCTTTTGAGTTTTCCCCTAGGTGTCAACACTTCTAATAATTTTTGAGTTTTTCTCCAAGGTGTCAATACTTAGCCAATTTTATGAGTTTTCTCTCCCAAGGTATCAATACTTAGCCAATTTTATGAGTTTTCTCTCCCAAGGTATCGATACTTAGCCAATTTTATGAGTTTTTCTTTCCTCTTCTTGGCTGGGCAGACTTTAGCTTTGTCTTGCCATCTCTCTTTAGGCTTGGGCGGACTTTAGCTCCTCTTGGACAAGCATGGGCGGACTTCACTTGTGTCTTGCCATCTCTCCTTCCTCTTCTCGGTGGACTTTACTTGTGCTTTGCCAAGGTTGGTCGGACTTTGAACTAGATTGGACAAGTGCATGGGCGGACTTCATCAAGTGCTTGACATTGTTTCCTTGGCCTAGGGCGGACTTTGCTTGTGCTTGGACAAGCATCATTCAAGCCAAGGGCAGACTTTACCAACTTTATGCCATGTATGCTTTGAGCTGGGCGGACTTGGCTTAGCTTGTGACAACTCCTCTTTGGGCGGATTTTTGTTTTAGTGCCCTGCCATTTTACGGGCACTTTTTATGACTTCCGTGCCCATGCTACCTTTTGGGCTTAATTTAGGTTGGCTTGCCATGCTTGACACTTAGACTAATTTCCTGCTTTTATTTGGATCCTCTCGAACAAAACCCTCGTTTTTCTCTTTCTTTTGCTTTTTACTCTCAGAGGTGCAAGACTTTGATTCTGAAGATAAAAACGTTGACACCATGACCTGTGTGACCCAACCCTAGTTCAACTTTCTAAAAATAGAAATTACTAAAAATAGAAAAAAGTAGAAGGCAAAAATTTCTAAACAATAACCTTGATTGTCCCAGTGCCAAAATAGAAAAAAGCAAAAAGCAAAAACAAAAATCCCTAAAAATAGGAAGTGTCAATTCGACTCAAAGCAATGTATGCTTCTTCATCCCTTTGGACCTTCTCGAAGCACCTTTGACGGCACCCCCATGCACTGCTTCGGGCTTTAATTTCTACTTGGCTCAGATGATTCCTCAAAACTCTAACTCCAAAGTCTCAAAGCAAACTTATGAAATTGTAACGCTAACGCAAAGCCCTAAAAAGAAAACTACTGGGGGTCCCCAATTGCAATGGGGCGACATGTGAAATAGGTCACAACATCTGGCGACTCCACTTGGGGAATGTTACTGAACATTCCAAAGATAGTATCCACTTCAAACCCGAAATATTGGATTTATTCTAACTAACTTACCCCTTGGCTAAGAAGAGTACTCAAAAGGAAAGAGGAATCCTAAACTGTATCAATATGTTTTGTGCTCCAATTACGAGTGTGTGCAAATGCGTTTATTTCCGTCTCATAAGAACAATATGACTTCTTTGGTTCCATCATGGCTATTTGTGTAGTTTGTCTTAACTCCAAAAGCATCCTTGGATAGAGCCTCGCTGCCAGCGAGCGTCCATAGCCCCGGCGAGGTTATCTCTATAAGCTCATGGAGATTCCTCTACTTTTGGTGATTTATTATTTTTTTTTTATTCTTTTGTACACCTGTAGAGATGTCTGCACACCGAAATCCAAGTGTTTTGATCTTTCATTTTTTTCTTTTGTTCATTTTGATATTCTTTTCTTTTCACATATTTCCACACTTTGGCTCGTAAGCAATGAAGCTCACATGGGTTTGAGCATTATAGTGGCACTGAAGTAAGACTTTTTGATTATTTTCTATTATTTAGCCATGACTTCACCTAGGAAACCATAATGACTTAGAGAATTCATTAAGTGTGATAGATATAATAACTGTAAGACTTAGTGTCAAGATACAATAGATGATTCCATTTCTAGTCAAGTACTAACCTTAACCTTAAGATACTTTGGAAACAATTAATCTAGGATTCAAAGATTTTCCACAAATATTTATCCAAGGGATATTTTCAACATAACTTAGCAGGGTTAATCCAGAGTGTGCACGTAAGCAACACCACCTTTCTCACAAATGAGAATCCCTCTTTATTCAAAACTAATCTAAGCAGTCTAAACCTAAGGCAAAATGAAAGAAAACTAAACTAAGAAAAGCAAAACAACTAAGCTAAAGAAAACAAGAGCAACTAAACTAAAGAAAACAAAACAAGACTCAAAAGTAGCCACTCTAACTATGTACAAATAAGTCCCATCAAGGAACTCAGGGTTGGAAGTAATGTTTCAAAAATTGCCTGTTAATGGGCAACGAGATATCTTCTCCTGTCAAAGTTTTCAATTTGAATGGGATAATTTGTGTTGCAAAAACATCTGAACTTGTTAGGAACTCAAGAATGTAGTCATCATCTTCAAAAACTTGAAAATTTGTGATATTATCAGGAATTGACGGTATTGATGATAGCTCCACTATGAACTGACTCACGCCATCCATGGCGAGTGGCTCTAATGAACTCGATGCTCTTGCCAAGGAATTCGCGATTTGATTGTTTGATCGGTTCATAGATTGAATATTGAAAGCATCGAAGCTCTAAATAAGATCCCATACTCTATTGTGGTGATGAGCTAATCTCTTATCATGAAAAATTTATTGTTTTCTTACCTGTTTCACTACCACCTTTGAATCTCCAAAAGCATGTAATATTCTTGCTCCTTTCCTTGGGGATAGCAGTAATCCTTGAACCAATGATTCATATTCTGCGACATTATTTGTGCATGGGAATTGCAGTTTGTGGGCTACAAGGTATGCTTCTCCATTTTGACTGATTAATTCAAAACCAGCTCCGGCTCCTTTCTTTGACCAGGATCCATCAAACCTTAGGGTCCAAACTTGTTTCTGTTGTGGGGAAAGTAGAGTCTGTGGATCCGTGTGTTACACCCCGATTGTATAGCTACTACTGCATAGGGAAATATACTGTAATTATTGAATCTTTTAGATGAATAAAACATGTTCTTGTTATCGAATGAATGTGTCCTATTTAAATGGTTGTCTCATTTGTCTGATACTTCTATTGATGTAATTCTTGAATAAATGTTGCATATAAGTTATGGAATAGTGTTATTCTAACTTTTGTGATGTTTTATGTATACTGCCTTGTTTTGAGCATATGACTTCGGTTGTCGTGTCATGATGTGCAGGAAACAGGTTCATTCCTCCGTGTAGAGGAGAGATATCACTCGGGGAGGAGCTTAGTCGGGTAGCGTAATGAAAGTACCAATTGAGCATTCACACACGTCCCTTAGACTGAGTAAGCTAAGTCAGTTTGTTGAGTTAAGGGTAAGTCATCTGTAGGATTGTTTGTTGACATTAGGAGTCTTATCTTCTTCTGAATGCATGAATAAGTGATGCTTGCTGGTGTAATTGTATGTGGAATAATGTTACTGGTTAGGAGGTAGGCATGTATACATGTATACGTTATATACACGTATCGATAAGTATATTCATGTCGATACAAACGTATGAGAGCAAATGGACATGCCGTACATGTGCATCGATATAAATACACTTATGAATACCTATATATAGAGGAAAGTATACAAACAAATATACATGTATACATACCCACAGCCAACTTGTTGTTTATACGAGAATATGAATAATATTATGTTGATATTAGCTCGGAATTACATATACACATATATACACATACATAAGTACGTATAATGAAAGTATGTTCACTGGCTTGCAGTATACATACTTAGTAATTAAATATGTATGTGTGTATCAATGTATGCACGTAAAGGTGTATATATATATATATTTATTATTAGATAAAATATATATATATATATATATAATATAGTTTTTACAAAATATATATATATATATATATATGTATATAAGTTTATTTAAATTACTAAATTTAAATATATATGCATAGATATATATTATGTAAAATAAAACTATATAAATATATATATTAAATATAATAAAATAAATATATAAATATATAGTGATTTAAGAAATATTAGAATAGAAATCAATAAAGTTTTAAGTGGCACTTTATTTTAAAAATCATAAAGTGGAGAATTTTTATCAACACATGAAAATATGAAGATAAACTATTGAAATCGATTTTTATTTCAAAAGCCAAGTTATGGCACATCAAAATGCAACACACTTTTGAAAAGAGACACGGGCAAAGCAAGAAATATTTCATTGAAACTTTACAAACTATAGAAAGGGAATTAAAAATGAGATGAGAGGATTTCCGTGAAAATGAAAACGCGCCTGTAGAAGCGCGCGACCATGGCCAGCATTGAAGCACAGTTTGAATGGGTTGACTGCAGCCTGGGAAGTAGGAAGTGTGGATGCCATGGAACAAGGGACTTTTTCTCTGAATTTATCATCATTTATCTATACTTGTTGAATCGCACGATTTCCTGTAGGTGTCACATTTCGGGATTTTCTCATGTGCAAATTGAACCATTCATCATCTGCTGTCACAAAAATGAGGTCGAATCTTTTGTAGGGTTGCCACATTTCATGTTTGAACCATTCAAAAACCCTGCTGGCAGCTTGGACGCCTTTAGAAGAGGGAATTGGTTGAAGCTGGAAGCCTATATAAGAGCCGCTTAGCTCATTCTACTTCACACGATTTTGTAATTCGAGTTGCTCATTTTCTTAAGTTTGCAAAACATATTTTGAGTATCCATCTTTAGCTATGAGAGTTTATTTTGCTGTGAAAGTACTCATCAAATTCTGAGAGCATTATTCACATTGACAGAGAATCACTTTTGTCATTCACCATTTTTGAGTGTAAAAGTGAAGGGCTGAGATTATCTTCAACTGTGTTTAACAGTTCATTATCAGAAATGGAGGTGGCTGGAGGTTTTTTGGCTGGAGGCTAAAAGAGCAGCATACTCACTCTAGATCAACATCTGTGGAAAACATATACCAGGCATGCTAATCTTCTTCATATTCTTGAACCAAATTCTAAATATAATTCTGAAATTAAATATGTGTGCTATTCTTCTTTTATACTTTAGAAGAGTTTCTAAATAAAAGTCCGATTTCATATCATCTGAATGTACAAGGATAGGAAGTGGTAGTAGTTCTATTCATTATACTTTAGAACAAATTTATGAAAGAATAACTACAAATGGTGCAAAGTTTAAGAATTGCTTTTAGTTCTTTATACAAGGAGTAATTTGTGATATAGGAAGGGTATTGCATGTTTACTACTATTAGCTCTTGCTTGCATTAGTGTACAATTTACACTAGGATCATAGATGCATTGAGGAGTAAATTGCTTTACTTGTATGAACTCTATATAAGGAGTGTATGATTTCAAGTAGCTATTAAATACTAGGGAAGAATTGAGGGTGTTTAATAAGTTACCGATCACAAGAAGTTTGTAGATTAACTTAGTCAAGTTAATGAAGCTCCTAGGATGAAGATGTCCAGTATAGGAGAGATAATTGTGAGTACTTGTTAAGTTGTCCTCCTTTCTAGTAGTTAGCTTGATGTAGGACGTCTAGGGTACAGACTACCCCAAATAGACCAACCTACGCATAGAGTAAGGAAGCCTTAAGTCAAATTGACCTTGGTTAGTGCATGTGATAGATGACCTATATTCTTTATTGAATGTAAACACTTTGGCCAAAGTAGTGTTAGGAACAACTTACATTTAGTTGTAGTACTACATTGTCGGTTCACCGTGATCCCGAAGTACATACTAGTTCAAGAGTTTCCGCATGCACAGGACCTAGTTATTTAGGAACACAACACTATGCTCAGTTGGTAATCGTTAAGGGATACCCTACCAATCTCTTCTTCGAAGGGAGGGCCATTCATTGAATAATGAATGTGCAGTGGACCGCATTATAAGTTCGTGGTTGGCGGAAAAACGCCCGAGTGATGTTTCTCCTCCTCAACAATTGGCCGATGATCCAAGATTTGATAGGACAAACTCCTGGACCTTCTTACTTCTATTTGTGCCAAAAGCTTACGGGCTATGTATGTATCTTATTCTTCTTTACTGTGTAGTTTCTTTTGGAAAGAAATAGTTAAAGTTGCAAAATGATATATCATGTTTATGAAATTGAAAAGATTTTTTTTATATAAATGGCATTGTTTTTACTTATTGTGGTTAAATTCAAAAGTTTTAATTTGACGTACGGGTTTGGTCGTCACACCGTATTTCCTTCTTGGGGGTCTTGTTCATATTCTATCTCTTGTACCCTTACTGAGGTAGAGCCATTAATATGATTGACCTCTGCGTTGTTTGAAAGGCTCAATGCCTATGGAATTCTTTTCTGTACTTCTATGGCTTTATGACACATCTTACATATAAATTCAGAATGAGCCGCATTGTGGATTTGACACCAGTTTGGCAACAATAGATCTTGAATGTGGACATTTTCGCGCAATTTTGCCTTCAACTGAGCACTTTTCCAGACAAAGTTTTTGAAATTTTCAAACATTCCCTCATTATTATCCTGAGAGCCTTGGCATTTTTCGGTTAGTGTCTCGGTAGAATCAACCATCCTGTTAATTTCCCAAGTCGATCCTTGCAACATTAGGACTTCATTTACTCTAGGCCTGTAAGAACCTAAGTCTGTTTGGAGAAACAATATTTCGTTGTTTTCTTCGTATTCAGTAATCATCAGCTTGAGCCTCGGTGTGCTGTCAACTTTTATTTGGTTTGGGATTCCTTCCACAACAGCCACATGTGAGAGAAGTTTGTAGAAATATATCCATTTAGCCTCCTTGACCAATCTCTACTTAAAAGCATGCCATATCCATCAGGGATATCGACTATGGAAATGTCGATACAACTTTGCACTCTCGGGTTTGCTGCTAGTTGCATATGAATATTGTTCAATTCTCCCATAACAGGGACTTCTGTTTTATCTAACTGAGTGACTTTCTTATTGGTTCTTGTTGGCACAAGTCCTAACCTTTGGAAGATAGCTAGTGGCATCACGTTGCTTGAAGCACTGGAGTCCACTAGGCAATTGTGCAACATTTTGCCAAATATTCTAACTGACAACAAAAATGGGGTAGGCTCGTCTTTTCCCTAGTAAAAGACTACTGGGTGTTTTTCTTGATTGTTGATGTCTCAATTCTTTTCCTTTTGTGCTCTTGGGACAAGTTCTTTCTTTTGTGGAGTGTATGGTAGCTCGTTTGTCAAAATTTCTGCTTGGAATATGTCTGTGTCCATGAGAACTTCTTCTGATGTCATGTCTCCTTGATTTGAACTACTAGGCGATGTTTGGACTATTCCCACAAAATTAGGGGGTTGTTGTGGAGTATCAAATGTGCTGCCTGATGCTTCTGGCTCATCTTGAACGACAGTCGTATTTGCTGGAGCATTGGGTACTCCTCTGTTTGGCATGTTTTATGAGGTGTTCCTTGGGATTACAACTTCAGTCAAACTGCCCAAAAGTGTTTCTTGACTCTCAGGGATTCTCATTAGCTTGATCAAAGGCAAGCTGACCTTTATCTTTTTAAACTCTTCCAGCACGTATGAACTTAACCTTCTCAATTCTTCTCTGGGACGATCTTTTGTTTGTGCCTGAGCCTGCTCTACTTGCAGGTTTGCTTGCCACCTTTGTTCCACTTGTGGTATAGTAGCTTGTCTCGTCCCATTTGGTTGGACATTCTGCTGACGGCATTCAGGCAAATCTCTGGGAAGAGATGGCACATTGGTAGCATTTGGATTTGGTGGAGTCTGAAAATTATTTGGAGGAATAGACTGTAAAGTTCCTATCCAGAAGGTGTGAAATTTTCGTTTGTTTTCTCTGTTTGATAGGTTTTCACTTTTGCCAAACTTGCATGACAACTTTACATTAATAATAGTAATAGTTTCCAAACAATACATGCATTTATCTAAGGATCCAAATCAGAAGTATTACTTTAATCGATCGAGAAGTTCAGATACATTCAAGAGTGCATTTTCAAACATTTTATACCCCTTTCTGAGTGTTATGAATATTAGGTAGGAAGGAGATGCAAACTCAGAAATTACAACAGCGAAGTGAGTTCTGATTTCAGACTATTACAATAACTTGTAAGTGCTTATTTACATTCTGATTGCAATCTTTACATCATGGAGCAATTACAAGCAGGTGTACAGTTCGGTAAGGGCCATGCTAGACTCACTAATATTCATGGGCATCACACAGAGCAGGCTGAGAAACAAAAATATCAACTGAAACTCAGATTCTGAGTGCCAAATGATCTGACAAATATTAACAGCAGTCCAATATTCGACTGTTACAATTTCCAGCTGTTACAAGCATTCTTAACAGAGACTCTGGGCAGTCAAGACTAAGATAATAACTCAGTTTAAATGCAGCAACTGAGACTTTTGAAACTCAGATTTGTAACTACAGCACAGGCAATGCAAACTGAAGGCAATATAAGAATATTCAGACCTGGAAGTGTAGTCGACTCCAATCTTGAGATGAAGTAAGACCCGTAGGAAACTCCCAGCAAACACGTCCAACAGAAATATCCTTTTCTTTCAATTGAAACTCATGAAATATGAGTTTCCCTGCATTATGGAGTCCACACGCCTCCTTTGGAGCCACTGGGAGTTGTCCCAGCACAAATGGAAGCTGAATGTTGAACCCTTCTGCTTCAAGGAAACACGTCAATCTTTAGTATGCTTGATTTCTTCAACAATACACCTAGAAGATAAATATGCAGCAAGCAAAAAACTCGTCTATGATTTCTACAAGGGTCCACGCCTTCAACAAGCTTGAAACTTCTCAAAAATCATCACCAAGAAGCATCAAAATTTCAGTGAATGGTGAATGCAAAAATCTGAGTGTAGGTTGCTTTCTTCATTCCAGACCTTTGACCATGCCAAGCTAGGAGTTATGATCTCACACTCAAAACCATGGCTGTTAGGGTTTCACATCCCAACTAGAGAGCTCGACTAGTTTTCCCGTGAAAATATGCATCCAAAAGTGTCGAATATTTTCCTTCTTCTCTCTTTTGTATTTCCCATTCAAAATTACAAGTGACTTTTTTATAAAGTAATGTTTTTAATATTTCTTAAGTCACTTTATGATTTTTCACTATTCAAAATACAAGTGACTTTTACAAGGTAATATTTTAAATATTTTTCTAAGTTTCTTTACAAAAGGATTTAATTAATTACTTAACATCACCTTAGAAGATTAAATTGAGCTTAGGTGATAATTAAATAATTAACTAAATGATTCCCTGTTTTCAACACTTGCCTTTGGGAATTAAAAAGGTTAAGCGGTGTCCCGAGTAGCTAGCTCGAAGGGGACATTACATGGATATAGTCAAGGGTTCATTATGGCGAGCATTCCTCTGATACACTTTGAGCGGATTTCCAGACATTTGTTGGAGCACTTCTCTTGTTCCTTCCACCAGTACACTATTATACAATGGAGGGAAACTATAACCATTAATTGTAGTTGACTGACTTGATGGGTCTTGAGTTTCTAGTCTAGCCTGATATTGTGGCGCCTCCACTGGGCCATTTGTAGACGCGGGTGGGAATCTTTGATTAGGCTGGTACAACGGGTACTCTTGGGGTGAAAACTTGACATTTTCAATGACAAGGGCTTGATCATATCTCGGTGAGGGGACTATTTCATATCCTGTCACTAGAGGATCTTCTGCTTCGGAATTCCACTTCTCATGCTTGCAAATATCTGCTGCTACTTGGAATTTGTGGCAATGTAACTCAGAATGCTGATCTATGTTGTGCAATTTGCACCATCCTGATAATGCCTCTTCGGCTAGGAACACCTTGTCTGTGGGACGATTATCAACAGTAGGTTGATTATCTAAGGGAGACGGCACAATATTGTTGTTAGGTCTGGTGTTCCATGTCTTCTTTTGGACGCCTGGATTGGTATTCCAGAAACCTTGATTATTCCCTTGATAATTTTGATTGTCCCTTTGAAAATTTTGATTGTCTCTTTGGTAATTCTGATTGTCTCTTTGGTATCTGATGGAACTTTGACCTTGGTAATTCCCTTGATGTGACAAATAGTGTCTTTGCATACTTTGTATTTGATTGTTCTGACCTCTCAAATATGTAACTTCAGTTGACAACTTCTTGACTTGCTCGATCAATTCCTTCATTTCGTCCGTTTCTTCTTTAGTCAAGATTGAGGTTGTTGCGTTCTGAAGATATATTGGTTGTGATGGTGGTGCTTGGGATATAGGTGCTCCTGGGTGAAGAACCAATTGATTACTTGCGGTAGGAACTAAGTTCATCATAGGTGTTTGTTGAGCCAATGCTCGATTGATATCTTGGATTTGATTTTGGGCAGCGGAATTCCCTAAATAATTAAGCGGACCTGAAGCAACACCTATTCCTAGATCATTGCTGACTGTAACTACTGCAACATATGCTCCCTTTAAGTTGGCTGGGGCTGGATTCTTTGACTTTTCAAACATAGAGGTGAGACGATCTAAGGCTGCGTAATAAACTGGCAGGGCTGCAACATTGTCCAAGTTGTAAGTATCTCGTAACCTTGTGTAGGCCTTGTGGAATCTGTTGTTGAACGTGCTAATTGGTTCGTGCTCCTGCCTCTTCACTTCCACAAATTGCCTATACAAATCTGTTGTGGAAATTGGTGCTCTGAATTTCTCTAAGAAAGCTTCCTTCATTTATTGCCAATTGCAGATAGAGTCGGCTGGCAAATGGATGTACCAATAGGAGGCCTCTTCATCGAAAGTGGAGGGGAACAGTCTACAAGCAACATATTCTTCTTGGATATCTCTATTTTGAAGGAGATCTTAAAAAGTTTTGATATGTTCATCTGCAGTGCGACTCAAATCACCACTATGGAACTTGGAACAAAACTGTTCAGGATTCTTAGGCATGTCATGATAGATAGGAAATGTCATGGGTAATGCATTAGTTGGACGCCACTCCATTGGAGCGTTCGCTTGATTTGTCTAAGTTGGTTGGATTGGTTGAATTGGTTGTGCAGCTACTGGAACTTGTTGATTATTTAGTTGAGTAGTACTCAGAATCGGAATACGCGATGGCGGGGTTTGGAATAAACTGAAAATGTCCTCTCCTTCACTTGGTACTTCTTCATTGGGTGGAACTCCTTCACTAGAGTCAATTGCACTGGATGTTCCTTCTCGTGATGTTTCTGTTTTCTTTCTCTGTCTATTTCTGTAAGGTGATGGCTCTACAAATATTTTGAAAGAACCTAGAGTGGATCTAGTAATTCTTTGAAATTTGTCTAGTGAGAAAGAATTGATTTGATCCAGCGTATCTTCCTTGAAGTCTGTCGGGGTTGTGGGGGAACTGCTTTAGGAGTTGGTTGATTTTCTTGTTGAGGAACTTGTTGATTAGCTGGCTGATTTTGCTATCATTGAAGAGCTTCAAACCTTTGGATAAGCAAATCTCTTTGGATAGTGGCCTCAATAAGTTGGGCTTTCTCTTCTTCTTCCTCAAGAATAAAGCGCATTTGAAACCAGTCAAGAGTGTTTCTTCACTTTCCATGCTATTATAATTTGGTAATGATGTCTTCTGCTCGTCATGAAAACGCAAGTCCGGGTTGTAATAATCGGATTAGGATTCTGCCCGTGATTATGAAACAACCGTGATTGGTAAGATGTGAATGGGTACCATTGCATCTCCAACCTGGCACTTTCAGCTGCCTGTGCCGATGGACAAGACTCCAGCATATTCCCGATGAAGAATGGAAAGGTAATAGCTGCCTTCTGCTTTGATCTCTGGAGGCCTTGGTATGTTTCCAACTGCCTGAGGACTTCAAGCAAGACCATTCTGTTAGTAGGATAGATCGAAAGTCGGTAAGGACATCCGGTGAATCCTTGAACTCTTATATAGGTGAATCTCGGAAACTGGATAAACCAGGATCCATATTTGTTGATCAAGCTCTTGGCCTCGTGAGTGAGCCTTTAATGTGTTCCTCCTTGTAATATTCTAGTGATGTACATCAGGAAGGCATCATTTGTCCTTCTGAAGTGGGTCTTCTCGCAGAGCTGCAACTATGGATAACAATCATAAGATTTGAATTCATTTTCACCATTGCCTACCACGCCTCTACATATCAATCTTGTGTATCTGTAAGTTTTGGCCAATAGGTAGACAATATAGGAACTCATGTAAAAAGACTTTGTCCTTTCCAGATTTATTAATTGCTCATGGAGATTGTCACTGATTATCCGTGACCAATTGAACATCTTGACACCTGAAGTGATCTCATCAATAAAGTAATACATCCATGTCTCAAATGGCGCACCTTGAGGGCTGCCCATGACTCTATTTAATAACAAAATGATATCTCCGTACTCCTCCTTGAAGTCAGTACGAAGTAGTTTCTTCGGCATTTTCTTGATGGAAGGCCTCGATTTCTCTAACCACACCTTGTTGATATTCGTTGCACAAAGCTCTGGCTGGTCCTCATACAATTTTCTGGCATCTTCTTTGGTTTTGTATGAAGTCCGGTTATAACTTGGTATGCCAAACGCTTCTTGAATGGCTAACTCTCCGAGATGAGCCAATATTCTCTCATTTGGTGCAATGATTTGCCTCTCCTATGCATTGTAGTGTATGGCGCATTCTACCATCAATTCAACACATTCTACAGCTAGTGGAAATCCAACTGCCTGTACGATGCCATTCCGCATCATCCGGCGAGCAATGGGTGTTGGCAGGAATCCATCTTGCCCGTACATTCTCTTATTGAAATCTTTGAAATCTACATGTCCAAGGTTGGTGTCTATAACATTCTTCCACTTGGAGTTGATTTTTGATTCTAGCTGCAGTCCTTTGCTGGCAAACTTCATCTGGGCCTTTCTCGAAGGTTCTCCTTTGGTGGTCATCAACCTGCAAAAAACATGAAAAATATTAATTTTAAGATTTTAAATTCTGATTTTCTTGGACCTTTGCTCAAAATTTTCACTTTCAGCCTGTTGAAAAGTTAAATTCTGTGAAAAATCAGACTGAAAATGAAAGAATTTGGCTAAGTATTTAGCAAGTTTCGCGAGAATAGGTGAATAAGACAAAAGAAGAATGAAGAAATCCATCAAACTTGGATTCTGAACCTTCAGAATTGTATACTTTTGACGATAATTCTGCCTTGAATTTTGAAAATTGTCTTCAACTGAAAAAGCACGTTATTCTCAGGAAATTCAGTCTTTCAATTCAACAATTTTACTTCGTTCTCTGCTCTCTTCTTCAAAAATTTACTTTATCTCCAAAATTCTTCTTAAAAATTTATCTTCTGTAACTTTGGGAGAGCTAAAATCTTCTTACAATCAAACTTTGAAAGAATGAGTTAAAAATGACAAGTTCAACCTCTTATAAAGTTGAAGAGTATGTTTTTTTCTCTGGATTCGTCGAACCTGGTCTTGCTTTATTTCATCCACCATGGCAATTTAATCTTCTTCAAGACAAGTTTCTAATTTTTATCAGGGCGCCATCCTTAGCCAAAATCTTCTAGATTTTCTTTTGAGTTCAAAAATTTAGAACTAAGTGTTGGAATATTTCCCAAAAAAATTTAAGTGTTGGAAAATATTAAAAAATCTGAGTGTTAAATTCGATTTTTTTCGATCTTTCCAACCTTTCATCATGGTGAAATTCATTTTATTCATGGATTTCCTCTTGAAATTTTGGGCATGGTCGATTCATTTGACTTAATGGTGGACTTGAGGCTTGCTTAGCATCTCCTCTTGGGTGGACTTTGAGTTTTCCATGCCATCCTATGTCTAGGACGGACTTCACCTTTATCTTGCCATTCATTCTCTAAGCTTGGGCGGACTTTACCTTCCTTTGGACAAGCATGGGCAGACTTGATGACTTGCTTGCCATCACCCATCTCTCCCCTAGGCGGACTTCATAGTAGTTTGGACAAGCATCATTCAGGCCATGGGCGGACTTTGCTTGTGCTTGGCCAAGTGCATGGCGGACTTCAAGGTTGGTCTTGCC
Source organism: Sequoia sempervirens (assembly GCA_007258455.2). Classification (NCBI taxonomy): domain Eukaryota; kingdom Viridiplantae; phylum Streptophyta; class Pinopsida; order Cupressales; family Cupressaceae; genus Sequoia; species Sequoia sempervirens. The sequence continues at coordinate 1,339 of VDFB02169843.1, read as the reverse complement.
ATCCACTCTTTAGGCTTGGGCGGACTTCACTTGATCTTTGCCACTTCTTGGCGGACTTGTCTTGTGTCTCGCCATTTCCTAGTGGACTTCACTTCATGCTTGCCATTTCTCATCCTCTTTCTTAGCTGGGCGGACTTTGCTCTTCACATGCCAAGGCTTGACTTGGCTTGATCTTTGCCATTTCCATTTTCTTCTAGGCGAACTTCATCTTTGTGCTAAACCATGTGCATGGCGGACTTGGTGATGCTTATGCCATGAATTTCTTGCTATCATCTGGATCATCTGGAACAAAACCCTTGCCTAGAGATTTTTTTCTTGCTTTTTTATACTCAGGGCACAAAATTTTGATTCTGAAGATAAAACGTTGACACCATGACCTGTGGGACCCAACCCTAGGTCAACTTTCAAAAAAAGTTGAAAAAAAGCAAAAAGCAAAATTTCTAAAAATAGTAAATCCCGGATTGGTCCCAAAGTGCCAAAAATAGAAAAAGCAAAAAGCAAAAAAGCAAAATCCCTAAAAAATAGGAAGTGTCAGAATTGACTCAAAGCAATGGCATTCTTTGTCCTCTGGACCTTCTGAGCACTTTGACGGCGCCTATGCACTGTTCTGGGCTTTAATTCTCTACTTGGCTCAGATGATTCCTCAAAACTCTAACTCCAAAGTCTCAAAGCAAACTTATGAAATTGTAACGCTAACGCAAAGCCCTAAAAAGAAAACTACTGGGGGTCCCCAGTTGCAATGGGGTGACATGTGAAATAGGTCACAACATTTGGCGACTCCATGTGGGGAATGTTCCTGAACATTCCAAAGATAGTATCCACTTTAAACCCGAAATCTTGGATATATTCTAACTAACTTACCCCTTGGCTAAGAAGAGTACTCAAAAGGAAAGAGGAATCCTAAACTGTATCAATATGTTTTGTGCTCCAATTACGAGTGTGTGCAAATGCGTTTATTTCCGTCTCATAAGAACAATATGACTTCTTTGGTTCCATCATGGCTATTTGTGTAGTTTGTCTTAACTCCAAAAGCATCCTTGGATAGAGCCTCGCTGCCAGCGAGCGTCCATAGCCCCGGCGAGGTTATCTCTATAAGCTCATGGAGATTCCTCTACTTTTGGTGATTTATTATTTTTTTTTTATTCTTTTGTACACCTGTAGAGATGTCTGCACACCGAAATCCAAGTGTTTTGATCTTTCATTTTTTTCTTTTGTTCATTTTGATATTCTTTTCTTTTCACATATTTCCACACTTTGGCTTGTAAGCAATGAAGCTCACATGGGTTTGAGCATTATAGTGGCATTGAAGTAAGACTTTTGTTATTTAGCCATGACTTCT
>VDFB02169840.1:22992-36085 GCA_007258455.2 Sequoia sempervirens | reverse complement strand
ATGGTTGTCTTCCAATCTTTCTTAATACACCTGATAATCAAATATACTCGGTGATAATTTTAAGGTTCATTTTTACTGTGGAAACAAAGCCTCCTAACAGTTTTCTTTGTGGGAATGAATAAGATTTGAGCCGGCATATTGACATTAACATATCAGACCAAATGATTCTTGCACCTACACAATTCTCACTTGAAATTGGCCTCAAAACGACATAAACTACTTGCAGGACCAGATCACAATTAATGACTATCCTGAATTTCTCTGATCATTTGATAAGCCCTCTGAAGGTTCAAATCTAAATAATCGTTTGGATTCAAAAGTGTCCGTAGTTGAAATATAGCAATCTCAAGGGAGAATCAATCATCCATTTTAGATTATTATATGGAAATTAATGGATAGTCTATTCTCTTTTTTTGCAGACCTTTGCAAAGGCAGGAAAACCAGATTTTGCGTCTTCATATTTTTCACTTATCAACATGGTATGTCAGTATAGAATTTCATTTTCCCTTTTAACTCATGAAGCACTTAAATAAGTATAATTTTTTCCATTTGTAAGGTTTTAATCACGTTATATATAAATAATTAGTTAAATTAAATACATGCAATAAATATATAATTAATTTTGATAATAAAAATAAGATAATAGAATTAAAATAAATGTGATAGTTAAATAAAGGAATAGGTATATTTAGTTCTAGGATTGATGATGGATGAATAATGTAAATTTTATTTTACAATTATTTAATATTGTTGAAAAATTGTTTATCTGAATCTGATAAATATCTCTTAAATTGAAATGACAGAAATAATTTTATGGATTGATTTTGTGCATTGTATGATTGGTCTTGATTGTTGTGAGCTGAATTTGATGTGTGGAAATGATTTGATAAAAGTATATCTGAGAGTTTATTTACCTTTGCCTACTAGATATTTGAGAACTAAAGGTGATAGCTTGAGACACTATTGACGAGTTTGACAACTCAATAGGTTAATGGGCTCTATCAAGACTCAATCTAAAAGTGCCATATTTTGTTGGAGTCCCAACTCCCTTATGCATTTAGGCTTCATTTTTTCCATCTCATATAACCGATATGAACAATCTTTGTATGGGTCTCCATTTGTCAAATTTGTCTAAGTATTGTTCTCCATCATCACTCATATGCCTATCATGTGTTAGAAGTTGCATTTGAGCCCCAAATGGCTACTCAATCTAATGAAAATTAAATCTTTTCTAGTGTTTATATTGAGAGATATTTTTACGATTATGATAATCAACAAGATTTTAATTATGATGCAACATGCACATTTAACTAAGCAAGGTCTTACACTTATTAGATAATTGCTTATGGATGCACTTATAAATATCTAATGTCTTCAATTATTGGTCACCATCTTAAATTGAACATTAGTGAACTACCCATTTGACACATATATTCTTGATGGAATTGGTTCTTTAATGCCACCCCTCCTCTTTTTTTAATCATAACTCATCTAAAACCCATGATCACCATTTCCATGGCCACTACAAATCATGTTGTTTCACCTAGTATGACCCCTACCTCTACTATCCTTGTTCCCTCTATGACCTTGCCTTCCTCCATATTTCCCATTAATTTTGTTCCTCACTATGGCACCAAATTTTAGTGGGAACATGTGTTTAGATTTTGCAATTTTTTTATTTTTATTTTTTAGACTGCAAGAATCGTGACCAATGGCGTTGGCATGACACACCCTGTGGAACCAGGGGACGGTGGGGAGACTAGACCTCATGAGCTCTTGCCTGCAACAAGATGCTTTAACCAATCGAGCTAGGCCCACCGCCCCATTTAGATTTTGCATATGAATTACTATCTACCACCAATTTTTCCTAGGAACACCCCATGTTTCATTCCAATCTATAATAAAAAGCATTCATGTTATATTTGATAGTAGTCAAGAGTCTCTCTATACATTCTAAAATCACTCACATTCTTATAACAATAACATTATTATTTACTTTTCAATTATTTCATCTATAACCCCATTCTTTTTTGCAAAGATGAAAAACTATATATCATAGTCCCATTTTACCTCTATATAATATTATGCCATTTTTATTTATTTATTATTAGTTTGGGGTAAATGCTCTTCCCTTGATAATAAAATAAAGGGAATTGATTAGAAAACCTCCCATATTGAAATTTATTGAAGAGTTGATTTGAATGACAATTGAATTGTCCATTCTTTATTCAATTCTTTCACCTGTGCCTTCCCAATATAAAGCGCATATCTTAGAAGGTACAACTAATCTTGATGTAACAAATCAAAATAATCAGGATTGCCCACATCATGCCAGGCTCATTGTCTGGATCATCATTTTTTTGTCTAATATGACCCACCTATCTATCAGATTGACAGCTTTCATAAGCAGTTGATCAGTCCAACCATTATAATGGAAAATTCCTAATCAAATACGTCAAATGCAGGCAATCAGCCAGCCATGTGATGTGTTGTTATTTCTTAAGTCGTTAGATTCGCACAAAGCATGTGACAGTCACATTCATCGACCTCTTATTATTTCCTGTCATTAGATTTGAACAAAATTACTACTTTTTCCAGCAGGTAATCAGGGAATGATTTCCATATGGAACGAGGTCAGAATTGTATCTCAATAAATTTGATGGAATGGCATAGTTCACTCTTACAAAAACAATATATTTTTGAGTCCTTTTTAACCTGCAGTGCATTTGCTTTGTGCTGCTGCTTCTGCAGTTATGAGACATGTGAACGCTTCCTTGACATCCTCTGTTGCTGCTGCCCTTAATCTATCATGAAATAAATAATAATTAATTATGGATTATCTGTAATCCCAGTCTATCATGTATACTACCAGCTATGGTTTTGAGGGAAAAAGAAGGTTTTCTTGTTTTTCATTTGTAGTTCTGCGGAAGAAGGGTATAAATTATTCTAGTAGAAAAATAAATATTGTGATATTGCTATCATGATTCAACCGTGTAGTTTTACGAGTCAAACTCATTGACCCATGTTTCATGAGTAGTGATTCACAAGAACCCATCTCTCATGATAATGAATGGTCCACTTAGCACTCATTGCATCTAGGTGATGCTCACAGAGGTGAAGCACTGGACCTTCCAAGGAGGTCACCCATCCCAGTACTACTCCAAAATAAATATTCCTATATTTTAAGACCAAAGCGAATCCAGCCATTTTTTTCTTTATACCCAAATGTGCACCCAAATCATGTTAGATCTTTATATCACAGTCCTTGGTTTTTCTTGTAGAGTGGGAAAATTTGGATAGAATTTAGTTTTTATTTAATAAGTGATATGGTTTGAGATTTTATTTTAGAGAATTCAAATAGATTTTTAAAGAGTGTTTTGATAACAAAAATATATTTTTTAATAGAATATTATTAGTAATTTGTATTTATAGAGGTGTAGTGGTTATGCTGATTGTAACTTATATAGATTGGTTTATAAATTTAAAAGTAACATTAGGTCAATAGAGAAGCATAACATTTGATAAGAGGTTTTAAATTGTAGTCGTAAATCAAAATATAACTTGATAGGACATCAAAAGTACTAGTTCTAAACTAAGATAAAGTCTCAAAATTAAAAAAATATATTTGAAAAATATTAGAGAGGCGGAACATGGATCATTTAGAAGTCTTGATACAATATTAACTAGTGATTTCTGATATGATTCATCATAGCAATTATGGACATCATGACCATCGAAAGTTTGATCATAATTTTTTGTTGATTAGTATGTACCTCTCAATCCTTTGCATTTTAATATCATTATATTTGGATTCAAGCCAATGCACATCATCAAAATGGAACTATGTGACAACAAGTAATACAAAATTAGAGAAAATAAGGAAGTGGTTCAAATTGGCAACAAAAGATAGAGGAAGAGAAACTAAATTCAAAAAGTTTACAACAAAATATATAGGAAGCAAAGAAGGAAATAATGTCCTTGTAATACATAGTATCTAAATTTTATTAGGCAATCATCAGCATAAATCATAAAATTTGGGGGGAAATAATGAAGAATGCTCATGACTTAAATAAAATGTTTGAATTCATGGATACTCTACAAGTTTACAAGGTTAGGGAAGACATTATTAAAGGTAAAAAAATAATGATGTTAAAAGAAGCTAAAATAAAATAAATATCTGAAATAATCATGTAATCAATAAAAAGTATTTGACATTAAAAGGAATTTAGAATAGGAAGAATATCTCATAGAAGTGTACAAAAAGGAATTTAGAATAGGAAGAATATCTCATAGAAGTGTACAAAGATAGGTGAAACAAAACATGGTTTGAATTAGTGAGAATGTTAAAGGATGAATTAGAATGTTTTTATAGAAAAATATCTAATTTTTTACATCATTCAATTGATGGATAACAAAGCTTGATTTGAAACTTTGATAAAAAATATCTAAACATTTTTCTAAAAAATAATTGTAATTCATTCTTATGGACTATAAAAAATCATGTATTTAAATGGTAAAGGAGTTGAAAGAAAAGGTACAAGAGCTCACAAACCTACATTTGTCAATTCCTTGGGGAAAAAATCAGAAATTCATTACAAAGGATATTTTTTATAGGAGGATATGGGGTAAAATAAGAATTAGTTTCCTAAGCAACTAGATGAGGCAACATTTTTAGGTTTGGTGTGATAACCTTCAAACTTAGCTTGCATGATAAAATAAAGGAAATCTAAACTCTGAGTTATGAGTTGTCAATAAGTTTAAATGTTATTCCTTATTTGTTACAATAAATTACACTTCCCATAAATGGTGAGTTTAACATGCTACTCTAGATGATACCAATCACTGTAATCTAGACTACAATTCAACTAAGACTAATTTAACTTTAAAAATTATTACATTTATTGACTTTTATGTTTTTTTACATATGATATTAAAATTTATAAAGTTATTCCTTGGAGTTAAACATAAAAGAGGGGTAAAATTTTATTAAAACAAGAGAAAACTACAGAGCAAAGTCATTACATAGCCTTATCCAACTCCACCAGATGGTCCAACTGATGAGACAAATCAAGGGGTAATTGACCCCGATCAACCAAATTCCAATCATGAATATGATCAGATGCCCATTTAGCCAAACAATCAGCAACACCATTCCACTCCCTAGGAATATGAGTGAAAGTAACAAACTCAAGAGGAACACAAAGATTGAGAATTTGTTCAATAATCAACGCCAGGTGCCAACTAACATCATCTAACCTCCGCCTGTTAAGCAAGTTCACCACAACCTGGGAATCAGATTCACATATAATCCTGCGCCACCCCAACTGACTGCCACGCTCCACAGCCTGTAAAATTGCCTGAACCTCCATAAGATTATTAGTATGAAGACCCTTATAAATAGAGAAAATAAACTGAACATCCCCAGAACTATCTCGACCAACACCACCAATTCCAGCATGACCAGGGTTTCCACGAGAAGAGTCATCCGTGTTAATTTTTAGGATGCCTTGAGGAGGAGGAGACCATCTTCCCTCCCTATTCACCTTTGGAGTTGGATGCCTACACCTATTGCGCATAAGCTACCGATGTGAAGGAGGAAGATGAAGGTGGTTGAAACAACCAACATCAATAGGAGCAATTGAATCAGTCAGATCGCACTTAGCCACGATCGTTTCTCCCAAAGCATGCAAAATTTTCCACCACAAGCGAAAGGCCCCCATCATCACATCCTGAAAAATTTGCCGATTCCTCTCCAACCAAAGATTCCAAATAATGAAGGATGGGCCAATCGCCCAAGCAGCTTGAAGAAAGGAAGTAGAAACAGGGGCCCTACTCCCTCGATCCACAAACTCAGCAAAAGAGGAAACATGCGAACAGGGCATATTCCACACCCGCCACCAAAGATGCCAAATCTCTCGAGCATAGGAACATTGGAAGAAGAGATGAGAAGCACACTCCTTAGCCTCACGGCACAACACACAAAAAGAGGGACCTTGGAAACGCCGCTTGCATAAATTATCCCAAGTAAGACACCAGTTTTGAGCCACCAACCACATGAAGAAATTGCACTTCGGCCAAGACAACTTATGCCAAACATACTTCCACCAAGGGACCTCAATATCCCCAAACAACTGTTGACCCAATTGCTTATAGCCAGTAGACACAAAGTACTTCCCAAACATATCAGAACCATCCCAAGCAAGGATATCAGGTCTCCTCAATGAATTACAAGCCCGGGAAGCCAAATCAGTTGTATTTTTTTATATTGTGTCTATTTCTTGACTATTCCTAACTATATTATGACTAAATATATTATTAATTTCCTTGTAATAGTTATTTCTCAGCTAAATGTTACGCATTTTAAGTGTTTGGAGAGTTTGATAGAACATTCATGAGTTGTTGTTTGCTATAGTTGGGTCTATGTGGTTATGAGAAACTATGCTTTATATTATTGTTCTTTTATATTTCCTAGGTGTGACAATATAATAAGTCTCTTAAGCTCTAATTGAATACTAAAATTTTATTGTATTTTTTTGCTACCATCTTGAACTACTCTTCTTCCTTCTAAAACCCCTTTTTTAATATTATTTTATGTTACAAATATATTTATCAAATGAAATGAAGCCTCTATATATTTATTTTTCATATAGATATTAAAATATAATAGAAACACAAAGTAAAATCATCAATAATAGTTTATCCTAATAATAAAATAAAAGAATGTTAATCCAAAGATTGGAGAACTAGAACATATTGTAAAATATTAAGAAAAAATAGAGCTCGTTTTTAATTTTTAAAGCTCTAACAATGGGGGTTATAATTACTAACTAACAAATCAAAATCAAGTTTATTACTCCATAATGCAATTCCATCTAACTTATGAAATATAACTAGATATTATATTTTATGGGATTTATGTGTGTATTAGATCAAGATGAATAGATGTCATTATAATTTCCTTCATAGGTAGATGATAAAAACATATTGCAATTAAGAAGTCTACTTGTGTGATTGTAATGATAAAGTCACACTATGTTTGTGTTCATATTGCATGAAAAATTCATATTACGTTATTCATTGATGGCTACATCTTATATGTGCTAATGGTAAAGAGCTAGTAGTTGAGAAAATCTAGCTTAGAGACTATCTTTTATTTATTATGGTCATTTGTTGTAGTAATAAGAACCCCAATTCATTATTTGTGGCAATAAGGTAACCATTCTATTTTTGATATAGAAAAACTGTAGGTTTTGAAGGGGCCCCGAAACCCTGTACAACAAAAGGAAGCTGCTAAAGAGAAAGAAACATAAGCACCAACAACCCAAAAAATCCAAAAATGTTGTCAAAAGATAACACTAGACAAGCTGACAATAATACCAATAGCAAAACATCAACATTGAAAGTTAATCAAACAAAAAATAAAGCATTTCTTAGTCGAATCTAGATTACTAGAGATGATCTTGTCATGCATCACTACCACTTCCTCAAGTTCCTGGAACAAAATGGTAGCCCTCTTCTTTGTCTTTCTCCTAGTACGCAAACATGAGCCCATATCCACATTCTTCTCCACCAGGTTCATATGACTGATCTCAACAACAACCTCCTCATGTTCACCAAGGTTCAAATTCTTACCAGTCCAATTTATAGCTTTCTCATTCAACAAAGACAAGCCCTCCGCACTAGACTTCAAGGAATGGTTGCTAATTCTCAACGCAACTTACAGGTCATTACTGATCTTATTCACTCTATCCTCCATAGCCACAAACCGCTCCTCATGAACCCTGTTAAAACAACATTTTCCAAAGTAGCCAGTCTCTCCTCGTGATTTTTTCCAAGTTTTTCAACATCCACGGCCACCCTAACGAGGATCACATTCATAGTTTTAACCTTATCTTTCACCTACCACTCTTTGTTGTTATAGTTCACCAAAGCCACACACACATCCTACCACTCTTTCAACCTGGTATTTAGGTCCTTGACCTCCGAAAAGAGCCATTTAGTAAGAGATGGGAGATTTCTAGTGACATTCTCTGCCATTCTACAAAAAAAAATCTATATCAATCTCATCCCAATTCAACGACGCATCAGTAGGACAAGCAAAATTATCATGTAAATTCATCCTATCCCCACCTTTTCCCTCCAAATCCTCCTCAGCAGGAGAGTCCTCCACATCAATAACCTCAACTTTCACCCGTTGCTTCTCAAAAAATTTGGCCGACTTCACTAGCATCTCAAGAAGCCCTTTTTTTTCATTAAACTGCTCACCCTACTCATCACCCTTGCAAACAGGGGACTCCAAACCACCATTCCTAAGAGGATCCTCCCCATAATTCATGAAACCCTCATCCTACAAGACATTATCCACCATATCATGTGTTTTTCCTTCTTGAACATTCTCCTAAATCCCCTTGTCACAAAGAATAGAGGGCTCTCTGCGCCTTTCATCGCATCCTTCCCCTGCTTAATAACACACTTCTCCTTCTTAATGCCCCCTTTCTTACCCTTCAAATTATTTTTAACACTAGGAGCAACCACTTCCTTCATTTCAATGTCAAACTAGTAGCCCTTCGACCACGACTTAGAAGACTCTAAATAATCCTCAGACTCCCCCTCATCATCCAACAACACCTCATCTTTAGAGTTTTCCTCCTCATAGTTACCATCCCATTCCTCCGTCGACTCACCAGTATCATAACCAGGCACAATTCCCCTCTTTTTGTGAGCAAAAGAAAACTTGAGAATTTCAGGTAAAATCTTCAACTTAATGCTCAATAATAAGTTTCATGCTCGACCATCATGGAGGATTGCTTTACTAGGGTTCTTTCTATGATCATCAATACTAGTTTCCATAGAATCAAGCAAGTAATAGGGGAACGATACTAAATTTCTTTACTAGGGTTCTTTCTAAGATCATAGGGGAATGAAACAAACAAGTAATAGGGGAATGACACTAAATTGCTTTACTAGGGTTCTTTCTATAATCATCAATAATAAGGTAACCAATATGTTACTAATATTAAACTTGGATATTAAAGTGATAAGGAGGAGTGCATCTAATTAATCATCTTGGATATATATGAGTAGGTGGATTTTTATTATTGACTAATTTGACATATTAGTGGTGTTTGTATCATGCACATGTTCCAAAATGGATGTAGTGGATAAACAACATACCATGATGTTTTGACATGGTGTAGGGCATGATGTTTTTTTTTGTATTTGGGGTGAGCATGGATCTCTTGGATATAATTTCCATGCTACTAAGTAACATGAAGGTGTTATTTTATGGGGGTCTATTGCATCAAGCTATAAGAGTGCATATGTAAATGATTGGCATCATTTTTTCTAATGACTGCTTAAATGATAGAGGATATCATTAGAGATCCATGATATATTTTTTACTATTATTCCACTCCTTCCTTGGTGGTGATTGGATTCAATCATGTGGTGTATGTAAGCTTGCAATTATGAGATTATGAATGTTTATTTTGTTTATTGATGAACCTTCTATTCTCTTGTGAGAGCTAGCAATGATATTTTTATCTTTGTTTGTGATTATCTTAGCTACGAACATTTTATATTATGTCATCATGTAACTCTTATGTTTGTATTGGATTTATTGTTCAAATTGAGCTCATTCATTTATCTTATTGATAAAATTGAGACTTCTTCAACTTTGGTATTTTTGAAATTTGTGATTGATCATATGCTTAATTTTCTTAGATGTTTGAGTATATTGGTATTGTATTGAGTAATGTTTTATCTGTATCACATTCAATTTGGATCATTGTTAATATTGTATAAGGGAGTAGATTGTGGGAAATAATATTTTGTAAGGAAAAAGACTACAAATGGGAGCAAGATATTTTTTGTTCATATGTATTTCCTCCTATATTATAGAAGTATGTTATCTCTTTTATCTTTCTCTTGGGGGATAACCTGTTTAAACAAATAAGATAAATTATGGTTTGGAAAAGAATGGAGGGGACCCTTGAAATTGCCTTGAGATCATAATTCCAATTGGTTTTTGGTTCCCCTATGGTACCTTGATAATCCCACATAAGTTATATAGTCTTGGTTATAGATTCTATTATCTAGTTCATATTTCCTATATTGTTCCTTGTAAATCCCATAAGTCCATGTGGGAATTTGATGTTATCTATTATATGATGTTAAAATATATGATATAGATTCTACAATAAAATTATTTCTTAAGAGCACTATAATATGAGTTAAATTAACTTAAAACACTCAATGTAACGAAAAAGTAATAAGCTTGATTTTTCTTGGATACGAGTCTCATGATATAATGATTAAATTAAATATCCTTTGATTGAAAATGGAGCATTTCAAGGTAAGTTAAGAAATAAACCATGCTTCCATGCTTGATATTCTTTATTGAGCTATATGTGCTTTTTATATAGAGTTTTATTTGGGTATTATATGAATGAAGTGCTTAATTATTGATCCTTAGGATATTTTATTTATGTGGCATGTATGGCAATATTTTAGGCTTCTTTGATTTGTTTCTCACCTATATTGTCGTTAATTTGAGTAGTGTAACCCTTTCTAGAGAGTACCTCTTGAGGTACAATCAACCTTGTGATTTATTTTTCATTTATTTTATTCTTATGAGATGTATAGAATTTTTTAGGATGTGTTTACATTAGATTCCCTAGACAACTTCTAGGAGGAAATCAATTCTTAGGGGTGGAGGATGCATGACCCATAAGTTTCATCTCTTTTGTTTTACCTTGGTTGAGAATTTGTGATGGTCATTCTACATCGTGTATTTAAGACCTTTTCGGGTATGTGCAGGATCATCATGGAAAAAATAGGCCCTTAAGTGGCCAAAAATTTAGAAATATCAGAGTTAGGCAACTTGACATAAAAAATTGAATAAGTTATCTATATTATTTCAAAAATATGTAAGAATAGAATCTATAGAAAATTGAATGTAGTTTCTAAACTACTAGGTTTATTTAAAAAATAAAAAATCTATTTGGTGAAAATTTGAAATTTCAATGCAGTAGTACTTAAATTTCAGGGAAAAAAATAAGTAGGTGTTTGTCGACCACCCTAACCACAATAAAATGATAATATTTTTTATAATATTTTAGATATATGTAGAGGACTCATGTCCCAATGTGATGCATATTTTTTTGTAATTTTTTTCCAAGCAAATAATTAATTATGAATTTTTATTACAACTTTTAAAAATATAAAACTTGTATCTAACCACCTTAACTTGGTCAAAACTTCATGAAATTCAATTTTTTTAATCCTACATTATCGAAGCATAGAAATGTGACATCGTGTTTCAAATTCAAAAAATGTGATAAAGAAAACTATAGATGTTTTTCAATCAACCTATCAATTAAGACTTTAGTCATAATTCAAATAGAAAATGAATAATAATTATTTATTAAATTCAAAGTAAAGCATAATTTATATTGGTGGAAAGCTGAGAATCTCCTTTAAAACCCTTTTCATTTCATCAATTTTGAGTAAAAAAAATTCAGCCACATACCCTACAAATACCCATCATATCGCCACTTTTTGGCCCATCATGATCCTACACATACCCTTTCATGGATATATTATATATGTAGATGCATGCATGGGGTTACTAATGTAGGTTTTCTCTGATAATATGTTCTTTCATTGATGTTTGTGGTTAAGGAAGGCATACCTTACCATTGTAATGTCTTCTCAAGTGTCAGACATGTTGATTAAGGAATCATCTGTATGAAGTGTTTGAGAGGATAATTGTGCTACTATTTTTATTGCATGCCATAATTGTGATAATGAATACTAGATGTGTATTTATTATCATGTGTTGTGATACTATTTACTTATTTTGATCACATTCTACGTTGGCATTACTACATAAGACAAATGAAATTTTTATGCAATAGAGCAATGTTGATCCTTTCAACTTCACTATTTCTATTATGACTATGAGATGTTAGTTACTTTTATTTTAACAAGTTAGTATGATTAATTGATGATGAGTATATGTAATTTGATAATGTAACTTATGTGGGTAAGTGCATGGATCTGTGACACAATTTTGGCTCTTAAGATGCCACTTTTTTTCTAAAATCAACAAATCTGATTTGTATGAGAAAATGAAGATAGTTACGCTCAAAATTTCAAGATGCAGCAAGAAAAAAAGTTGAAAATTGCTTTGATTCTAGTTTCTAAGCTACTAATTTTTTTTGAAATTAATGAAGATTAAGGGTCTCAAAAAGGGGGGGGAAACAGGTCTTTTTTAATAAAAAAAAATAGAATAGAGCCTGAGGACTCTGCCCTTTTTGATTAACTTTTGTTTAGAATTTTAAAAATACCAATGGCGAGAAATTAGCTAACACCATGTAGTTTATCCTCATTCTTTTGGATTATTTTTTTAATGAATATATAATATTTTATGAATTTTCAAAGTGGACACATCCTGAAAAGCTGAAATTTGAGCATGCTCCCCCCTAATTTTTTTGAAAACTAATTGAAAATTGATTTTTTTTTCATTATGTGTAGAATGGAGACTAGTTTCAAAAAATGTAATTTGTTTTATGTTTTGATGAACGAGTAAAAATCTATCCTAAAACTAGCACATGTTGGTTTTTGACCAAAAATAGAGGCATTTACAATAGAAGCCATGGATCAAAACCTTAACTAAATCAAAATGAAAAAAGAATTATATATTTAGATAGCTAAGAGAGAGGTTAACACTATCACTATTTTTTTTAGAAACTTGCATTGAAACACGTGCAAATGAGATGGGGAGCACAAACGAAAAATATGAGGAAATTTGGCAAATCTTGTCAATTAACACATCCAAAGCAGGTCATTTGGCGAGTGCCAAATTTGACGCTCGCCAAATGACCTACTTTGAATAAAACCTGAATTTTCCCTCTCTTTGGTCGACAACTTTGATAATGCTTAGAGTGCACATTTTATGATAGTATATGGATAGTTGAGGTTTTACCTTTCATACGCTCTCTAACTTGTTACCCTAATTGGATAACTCTTTATCCCTCTAAACTCTCTCTCTCTCTCTCTCTCTCTCTCTCTCTCTCTCTCTCTCTCTCTC
>VDFB02169840.1:0-17593 GCA_007258455.2 Sequoia sempervirens | reverse complement strand
GAGAGAGAGAGGGTTGAGGGTTTTAGGGTTGAGGGTTTAAGGGTTTACAGTTTACAGTTTAAGGGTAGAGGGTACACAAATCTATTTCACTCCAACCCCTCTCCCATTGTGAGGTCTTTCCCCCCACCCTAACTAGATAACTCTTTATCCCTCTCAAGTCTCTGTTGCTCTTAGGTTTCAGTCCCTACCATGCGACTAGGACTAATCTCTCTCACTCATATCCCCTCTCCCTCTATCTCAAGTCTCACTCCCTTCCTATTGATATTGTGAAAGCATTTCAAAGCACCAAATTTGGTGTGTTTTTTATCTTGAAACGATAAAATAGGCGTTGACCCCATGATTCAGGCCCACATGCTTCTACTTTTGTCTGGTTCAGCACTTTATCTGACAGAGAAATGCCTTTTTTATGTAGTTGACTCCCTATTGTACCAATCTATTCTTGATCCATCACCTTTTTGCCACCAATTTGCATGCCAAACAACGTAGATGAAGACACTTGAAGTTTCTACATCATTTTACATTATCTCAAGTAATATATTCATTTTGGTAATATTGAAATGTTTATATTTAGTATGTTTGTTTATTTTTGACAATAATCTAATTTCCTTTAATGATTTTATTAATCATTCAAATCTACAACACTTGGAGTCAATTTCGTGCATGGGTGATCTTGCCAAATTTTATGAATAACCCAGTTCAAAATTTATTATTTTTCTTTCAATGTGCACATATAAGAAGTGATTTTGACTTAAGTTTAAAAATTATAATTAAAATGATAGATAATTATCCTTCAATCATCATAATAAGCTAAATATATTTATTTATGTTATTTCTATACTCTAAAATTCTATTACATAATCTCTCTTGACACTTAAGTTAATTAATTATCTTATTTATACAACCTAATTTTATATAATAAATACATCTATTTTTTATAATAATATATGTATATATTGTAAGCATTTAAAAAAAACATATAACTATTAAAATTTTAGACCACAAATTAAAAAAAATTGAAATACTAAAAATAAATTAAAAATGTCAACTTCAAACTTAATAGACTATATATATAATGGCTCTAGGAAAATTCATGGTCATTCACGGAGGGAAAATTCACTCCCAGCAATTCACTGCCATGACAAATTCACGGCCAAGTAAAATTAATGTGGTGAATTGCTGGCGGTGAATTTTACTTGGCAGTGAATTTTCCCACAGTAAACTGTTCCAAGTGAATTGCTGACAGTGAATTTTCCCTCGATAAATTGCTGGCCGTGAATTTGCTGCTATACCATATATAATATTCAAATAAATATCCTTAAATAATCCTTGAGACCTAAATAAAAACATATCAAAATCTAACTTAAACCAGTCATGATATTTCTTTGTTTCAAATCATGCTAATTTTAGACCACAAATTTAAAAGAAAATTCCAAAAAAAAAAAAAAACCATGATATTTCCTTTTTTTTCAATCACGAAATAAAAAGACAAGATGCAAACGGCAAACTCATTGCCTGTAACGTTCACATGCGTACCTTCCTCGAATTCACTGATGCATCTCTGGTCTCCTGTTTATAGACTTTTCATTGATTCATTTAAAAAAATAAAACAAACTCTTGACCGGATGAACAGGTTAAAGTTGATAGTCTTATCGTGTATTTAAACTTTTTTTGTTTTAGAATTTGGTCAAAGTTTTTTTTAATTTTTTCCTATTTTTGTTAATTTTTTTTAAGTTTCATTATCTTTAAAATATAAATGTAAAAGAACATGGAATCAGAATCTACAATGAAATAAGTCTTAAAAGCAAAAGGTCTTCAAGATACAAACAATCAAAACAATAATTATGACGGTTTGAAACCAAAACTGATCAAAGCACTCTGAAGTGGAGTCAAATCTTGATTCGTGGGGGAACCATCCTAACGCACAACCAAAAGACAAATTATAGACTCAGCATTCATAGCAGAGCACTTTTTGCTCTTTAAAGCATCTTGAACATTTTGAATCTCATTCTTATGATCAGGAAAAGGAATGATACTTCTTGTTTGCCTATGGTAGTTCGTTTTAATAACTTGACATGAATTAGAGAAGTGCCCAAATTTATTTCTGTGGTTATTAAATTATTGGTGAAGTTTCATTATCTTTAAACTATTCATGCAAAATTTTATAAGGATAGGGGAGAAGGGTCCATAGTGGAGCATGGTCCAGTAGTGGGGATAGAAGTAGTCCTCAGTGGACCCCATAGTGGAGTAGCTTAATATCCAATTGCAAAACACTTTTTATCCATAAAGTACACAAATTAACAAATCATGTGATGCCACATCAGCACCAATAAAACATGACTTAGTGCACCACTATCAGTCTCACTTTTTTTTGGGCTTTTTTGGATACCTTGACAAAAAGCATGGTGATGTGGCATCATATTTGATGATGTGGCCCTAAAACGAAATATAGAAGCACATGAGTTGCCAAATAAACTGTTGTACAAAATTGGGAGTGCTTTCAAATTTCCACGTAAGATTTTGAGAAACATGATGTTAGGGTGCTCCACTATAGGCCGCTCTCCCCTATTATTATAGAGATTAAGAGGAAATTTTGAAGGTATGTCAAGAACAAATTTATAGCAAGTCTTTGATTAAACTTTATATAGCATCATTTATGAAAAAAAAAATAATGCTGCAAAATATTAATTAGTATATATTTACATAATCTTAATTTTTTAATTTAAATATGAAAGATTAATTATAATTGAAGGGATTATGTTTAATAAGTGATGATGCTAGTATATTCCTAAAATTATGCCATCTATCAAGATTCAAATCTCCAAAGGATTGGATAACTTTAGAGGCTTCTAGAATTGTATGACATGTTGTATCTATTTATAAAAGACTAGTCAATCTATCTAGAATAGATGTATACCTCTCAATAGACTAGTCAATCTATCTAGAATTGATAAAAATTAAAGATTATTCAAAGTACAACATATCTTAATCTTAATTTTTTAATTGAAATATGAAAGATTAAGTGTAATTGAAGAGATTGAGTTTAATTAATGATGATGATAGTATATTCTTAACATTATGCCATATATCAAGATCTAAATCTTGATTGAATTGGATGACTTAAGAGGCTTCTAGAATAGTATGACATGTATTTGTGTACTAAAGACTAGTCAATCTATCTAGAATAGATGTATACCTCTCAATATATTGTATTCAACCTACAACATATATTAAAGTCAAAAATGTGTAAACAATAAAAAAAAATATTTTATATGCTTCTTGAATAACTATTCTCAAACATCATCCATTTCCATACTTAAAAGTAAATTTTAACTAATAAAAACTAGAAAACTATTTTACACGTATTAGTGTTAACAAGATATTAAATATTTCTCACTAATTTAATTTAATTATATTTATTAATTAAAATTTAAAATATATAAGTTTAAATTAATAAATAAATACAGTCAAATTGAAGTTCGTCAATCTTGATCTCCATCATAATTTGGTTTGACCACACCACTTAATAATATTCAAAGTTACTATTTACAATTAATTAATAATATTCCTGGCTGCCATTTACAATATTAGTGCCATTTACAATATTAGTGCTCTTAGAACAAGTGCAAGTATCTGATCACCCATTGTTGATTTTCTTTGAGCAGGCCTGAACAAGTGTAAGTATCTGATCACCCCATTGAATGCAGATATTACCATACATGCTTTTCTTTTACCTAAATATTTAACTGACCGCAGTAGATATCTTTACTAACTACCTTAACATTACTAGTCTGATTTTCTCATTATTACAGAGAGAAGAGAACATTATGATATTCTTATTATTATTAGTATTATGAAATTGTTGTAATTGCAGAGAGAGAAGAGATGGCAGAGAGCAGATTAAGATTGGCACTTTATATCTTGTTAGTATTGATGGCAGTTATGGTGAAGGGAGATCCAACATGCAGCCCAGCCGGTAATTTCTGGTGCAACAGTGGGCGATGTTGTAGCACCTATAACTGGTGTGGAAGTACATCAGACTACTGTGCATCTGGCAACTGCCTTGCTCAGTGCTGGCCTAACGCGGTTGCACTTAATCAGTCTAGTTTAACTTTAAATTTATCCCAACAGAACCTTACCTCAGCCCCTCCATAGCAACCCATGACTGCTATCTGGCTGGTTGCAGGGCATTCAACTATTAGAAATTGGAATAGCTTACTATAGTTAATAGTTTTTTAAATAAGTGGAGATATATCAAGAAGTTGCAATTATTATTGTAAGGTGTGTATTTTTGGTTTCCTTGTTCTGTGTAGTTCAGCTCTTGGGTTCGTGACATGGCTTAACAGCTTCTTGTGGATTCATTAACTTTGGTGGTTGGTTGTATCGGGTATTAATATATTGATCTTTTGATGCAACGGCAATCCTCTGTGCAAAAATTGCTATCAAAGATAGGTTCAAACCCTTCACTTACACGGGACACTTAGATTCATGACAACCGTCTGCAACAATTATGTAAGAATTTTAAAACCATGACTGCTATCTGGCTGGTTACAGGGGATTCTAACTTTTAGAAATCGGAATTAGCTTATAGTTTATAAAATGAGCAGAGTTATACCAAGAATGTTAATAATCATGTGGTTGCACCTATATGAGATGATTTGTTAGCAAAATAGTGGTTACAAGTTTGAGTTGTAATATGTGCTTTTTATACAAACAGTATGTTTTTCCTTTCCCGTCAGTATGGTTCATGTGAGACCTTATGTCTCTTTGGAAATGCAATACAACATCATTCTCGCTATTATTCCTATTTTCAAAGAAATTAGCAGGGTGTGCTCCAATATTGAAATTTTAGTTATGTGTCTTGTTTTTAAAGTTTTAATTTTCAAACTATCATAGTACATAAACCTGTTATTAAATTTTAAATTAATAATAAATATTATTTACAAGCAAACATTTATATTTAAGCGGTATCTAGATGTTACACATAAAAATTTTATCATTAATTTGTTATCTTAAATTATTAGGGTGCGGATCCTGATTTTTATGATTAGGGTATGGATCCTGATTTTCAAGGTTTTTACTCATTAATTATAGATAATAATTATATATTCTTTACAAATGAATTTCTGATATTTTTAAATAGTATTTCAATGTCAAAGATAAGGAGGTTGCCATTAATTACAAGTTAAATACTTTTAAAAGCTTTTAGCAAATATTTAAAGATTAAAAGATTATCATTACTTCATTACAGTATGCATTTTCAGTATTCCTATTATTTATACTGGTTTAAATGGAATTGATGAGAACTTTCTTGAAGCCAATTCAAGACTAAAGGACATTTAAAATTAATTATGATTTTCTTTATAAACAGATTCATGATTAAAGAATATTTAAAATTAAGCAGGTACCCTGTTTAGTAATAGGATGTTAAAAACACAACAGATTGTAGCAATCAAGTATGCTTGATGATAATTTTAAGCTTCATTTTTACAGTGGAAACAAAGTCTCCAACAGTTTTCTTTGTGTGAATGGATAACTTTGAGCTGGAAAATTGACATTAACATATCAGACCAATCAGAACAATAGATTAACAAATTATGGTGGATCAGACCAAATGATAATTGCACCAACAAATTCTCACTTGGAATTGGCCTCAAAACCATAGAAACTACTCGCGGGACCAGATCACTATTAGTGGCTTTCCCGAATTTCTCTGATCATTTTCTAAGTCCTATGAAGGTTCAAATCTAAATAATCGTTTGGATTCAAAAATGTCCGTAGTTGAAATATAGCAATCTTAAGAGAAAATCAATCATCCATTTTAGATTATTATATGGAAATTAATGGATACTCTATTCTTTTCTGTTACAGACAATTTCAAAGGCAGGAAAATCAGATTTACTACTTTCATATTTTTTGACTTATCAACATGGTATGCCAGTATATTACTTGATTTTTTCTTTTACTACAAATTTCATTAACTCATTAAGCACTTGAATAAGTATAAGTATTTCCATTTGTAAGGTCATCACTACAGGTATATGTAAGAAATATATAATTAATTTAGATAATAAAATTAAAATAAATATGATAGTTAAATAGGAAGATAGGTATAATTAGTTTTGGAATTGATGATATAAATTTTATTTTAGAATTATTCATTACTGTTGTAAAATTGTTTACCTTAATCTGATAGATATCTCTTAATTTGAATCAACGGAATTTTTTTTAGGATTGATGTTGTACATTGTATGATTGATCTTGATTGCTATGAATTGGATCTAATGTGTGAAATTAATCTATGTTGTGTTGAACTGATATGAGTTTTGTGGGACTTGTCTGATAAAAAAGTGCAATTGAGAGTTTACTCATCCTTACCTACTAGATATTTGAGAACTCAAAATGGTATCTTGAGACACTATTGATCCAAGCCAAAATTTGCTCAAGTCCCAACTCTTTTATGCATTTAGGCTTCATTTTTATCCATCACACATAATTGTTCTGAGAAATATTTGTATGGGTCTTCATTTGTCAAATTTTCCTTAGTGTTGTTCTCCATCATCACCCTATGCCTATCATTTGTTAACAACTACATTTAAACCCCAAATGGCTATTAAATCTAATGAAAATATAATATTTTCTAGTGTATATATTGAGAGATATCTTTATGATTATATTACCAACAAGATTTTAATTATGACGCAACTTGCACATAAAACTAAGAAAGGTCTTACACTTATTAGATAAATTGTTTGTGGATGCACTTATAAATACTTAATGTCCTCAATAATTGACCACCATCTTACATCAAACATTAGTGAATGACCAATTTGTCACAAATGTTTGTAATGGAACTAGTTCTTTAGAGCTATTCCTTATCTTCTTTTAATAGTAACTCATCTAAAGCCATGGTTACCACTTCTATGACCACTACAAATCATGTTGTTTCTCTCAATGCGAGCCCTACGTCTACCATCCTTGTTCCCTTTGTGGCCTAACCTTCCTCCATATTTCCCATTAATTTTGTTCCTCACTATGGCCTAACTCCTAGTCATACTCCTTTACCATACCTACACATCATATTCAATATTCTTCACATCTTCTTCTCCTTTATTCACAACAACTATACATACCACATCCATTATTTGTACATATATTAGCTATACATGCTTCTATGGCTACTACTCATTCTTCCCATCCTATGTCCCATACATTTCCTTCCTCACACCCCATGTCCACTCCATCTATAATATGGTTCCCTTATCCATGACCATTACACCACATTTCACTACTCATCCTCATTGCACTTCCTTTAATGTCTCACACTCCCAACACCATTATCCCTACATCCACCTTGGATACACTATTGCAAGACAAGGATAACCTTAAGAAACAAGTAAATGATATACTAACATCAAGGATTCCATCACATATGATCCTCTATATCATACACCACTTTCTTTTAAAGTTATTATATATTCATTGTCTCTTAGATTTTTTGCGCCACAATTTGAACCATTAAATGGAAAAGGTGATCCTAATATTCATTTGTAATCTTTCAATATGATATATTTAGATGTTGCATATGAATTACTATCTACCACCAAATTTTCCTAAGAACACTGTAGATGTTTATATTTTAAATATGAATTACTATCTATCACCAAATTATTCTAGGAACACCAAATGTTTCATTCCCATCCATAGTGAAGGGCATTCTAGTTAGATTTGGGGAATAGTCAAGAGTGTCTCTATCCATTCAAGAGTCGGTCATGTTCTTGTAAAAAATCACATATTGAAATTTATTGAAGAGTTGGTTTGAATGACAATTGAATTGCGTATTCTTCATTTAATAGTACAGAAGCATGCTTGTCTGATATGTTCCTTCCCAATATAAATCACATATCGTAGAAGGTACAACTAATCTTGATGTAACAAATCAGAAAATTCAGGATTGCCAACATCATGCCAGGCTCATTGTGTGGATCATCTTTTCTTGTCTAATATGACCCACCTATCTAACAAATTGACAGGTTTCGTGAGCAATTGATTAGTCCAACCATTATAATGGAAAAGTCCTAATCAAATACGTCAAATGCAGGCACTCAGCCGGCCATGTGATGTGTTGTTATTTCTTAAGACTTTGGATTTGTACAAAGCATGTTACAGCCACATTCATTGATCTTTTATTATTTCCTGTCAGTTGATTTGAACAAAACTACTTTTTCCAGCAGGTAATTAGGACATGATTTTCATAAAGGACGAGGTTAGAATTTTATTTCAATAAATTTGATGGAATGGGATTAGTTCACTCTTACAAAACCAATTTATTTTGAGTTTTTTTTTTTGCCTGCAGTGCATTTGCTTTTTTGCTGCTGCTTCTGCTGTTATGAGACCTGTGAATGCTTCCTTCGCATCCTCTGTTGCTGCTGCCTTTAATCTGGGTTTATCTATCATTAAATAAATAATAATAAATTATGGATTTAGGATTATCTGTAATGCCAGTCCTATCATGTATACTTCCAGATGTGGTGTAAAGGAGGAAAAAGGTTTTTAGTTAATTAGTAGTTCTGTGGAATAAGGGTATAAATTATTTTAGTTGAAAAATAAATAACCAAATTTTTCTTTCTACTCGAATGTGCACCCAAATCATTGAATATCATACTTTTTGGTTTTTCGTGTAGAGTGAGAAAATTTGGTTACACTTTAGTTTTGATTTTTAATAAATATATGGTTTTTGAGATTTTATTTTATAGAATTTAAATAGTTTCTTAAGAGTGTTTTGATTATATTAATAGAATATTATTAATATTTGTATTTTAAAGGAGTTGTATTAGTTATTTCTATTGTAATTTATATAGATTAGTCTTATAAATTTGAAAGTAGTTCATTGGATCAATAGAGAAGTATAACATTTTATAGGAGTTTTTATATTGCAGCTATAAATAATCTATATCAATTTGATACAACATCAAAACTAGTTGTTAATCAATCTTTAAAAAAGCTTATTAACTTACTAATCTAAGATAAAGTCTCAAAATTAAATAAATATATTTGAAAAACCTGTTGGAGAGGGGCACTACATGGATCATTTACAAGTCTTGATGCAATATTAATTGGTGACTCTTGACATGACTCATCATAGCAATCATGGACATCATGGCCATTGACATTTTGACCATTAATTTTTGCTGATTAGTATATCTCTTAATTCTTTACACTTTAATAATCTTTATATTTGGATTCAAAACAATGAATAAGATGCATAGAGTTGTTAAATTTTTCTTTCTTAGAAACTGTGTTTGTCATACTTTTTGTAGCCAACCATATTATAAATTGACTTCCAAACATTGAATATTTTGGGTATATGGTTAGGTGCATATGAAAATATGAAACAAAATCTCTTTTCATCAAAAGTGGTATAATTTCAACCTCAAGGTGGTGGATGTTTTTGATAAGATAAGCAACATTTATAAGGTGTTGTACCCTTACACAGAAAGCCCATAGGGCCAAAAAAAGAAGCTAGTTCAAACCAAAAATGAACTAGGAAGGGAGGACAGAACACACAGAAACAACTGACAGACAGTTGTCGAAGCTCAAACAAGGACTAGACAACCCCAAATCTGAGGGGACTAATCTGACTCTCTTAACCCTAGGTTGTAAAGATGCGACAGATCGAGGGAGTCCCTTCTTCTCACACAAACAAGGTATAATTTCAACCTCGAGGTGGTGGATGTTGTGAGCAAGGAAATAAGAGGTATGGAACCAAAACCTTTGGAATGGAAAGAAAAGAACAAAACACACAAAGTGATAATTGGAGATCATTTTTTTCTCACACAAAAGGGGTGCAAAAAGTAGTTATATACTAAACCTTGCTATTATAATAGTTAAAAAAGAAGGCCAAACATGAACCTTTACTTATCATGTGAATGTAATAAGGAAGTAGGAAATGAAGATCTTTTATTGTATATAGACTTAAAATTATTTTCAATGTACACATCATGGTCTAACTATCTAACTATTTATTCATAAATAAATTTCATGCACTCTCCTTCATACCAAGGGGTGAGGAGATGATTGGCTTGAAATTAATAGCAAGAGCACCCTCCATCTCAACCATCAAATGTAATATAGTCATGCAATATTTGGGTGATTTTTTATTTATGCTATACTATCACTTAAATTATCTTATTTTGCCATGATACAATAAAAATGATCACTATATATTAAAATAAAATATATCATCACAATTGATCTAGTAGTATCTAGTTTCAAGGAGTACCAGATAAACTATAGAGAAAACATATATTAGCATTTCCCAACTTATAATGTTTAACCAACTAATACACATATCATTATTTTACATTCCAAGTTAATGTCATGACTTGATTGTACTCCCTCCTTCCATGATTTCCATATTTCCCTTATTGTTCAACTCTTTCATTCTCTCCCTTTCATTTGTTCCCTCCTCTCCTTTCACTAATTCCCTCACCATTCCCTCTACTCCTCTCTTTGCAAATCTATTGTTTTTCATCTTCAACTCTATGGGTACCTTAATATAATTCAATAATATGACCTTGTTCATCTCCTCATTTTCAAAAAAACAAATTCATAAATCACGAGTTTAAAATTCTTGAAATGTGGACATAAAATCGTTTGAATTAGGGTGCATATGTTCATATTTAAATATATGTCCTAGAACCCTAGTACCATTTGAATTAAAAAAAGATAATTAAAAATAAAAATAAAAATTATTAGTAGCTATTGCATATTATTCATTCAAAAGAGAAAGGAAACAAAACATAATAGATACTAGGTTTGTATGATTACCTAAGAACTAATATAGCATCAATCTTCATGAGTCATGTTGCATCATATTTGTCTTCGATTTTTGTGAACAATAATCAATAAAGGACAAGTAACTAAGGTGTAAGAGTGAAGTTAGTATATTTCCACACTCTAGAGGAACAAACACTCAAAGGAATTTCTAAGCATCATATGTCTAATCTATCAAATACTTTATAAAGGAAAACCAAGAATGATAGATTTCTTAAGTACATGACAAGATCATATATGTTTTATATAGGATCATGGATTTTGAAGCCCATTCTTGCTAGTAAATTTCATCCTCAAATTTACATCAAGTTAAATTAGTTGTCCATAACTATTAGTACATTTTCTAAATTTCTATTTTAATATGTAGTCTTGATATCTAAAATACATCAACTAAAATCTAAAGAGCTCTTAACCTTGACTTCTTTGTTAACTACACTTTACATTTATCTTTTATATTAAATTTTACTAAATTTATTAATTTAGTGGCACATCCTTGTAAACTCTACACTTTCTTTTATATTAATCACCTAATGATCGGATAAAATTTGGACAAAGGAAGAACCCTAGTATCAAGATTATGATCGTTCTTTAATTTTGATGTTGTATGGACTTAAAGAACAAACGTTATGTGGATTTAATGATGAATGTTGTGAACCTAATGCTTTAATTGTTAATTGGTATAATTGTAAGTAATTGATAGTGGTTAATTTTCATTTTTTATTATCACATGGTTGTATTTATACATATATAATATAATTGTTAGACTAACCAAGTATTGAAATTCATGATGATGCATGTGTGAGAATTGAATTTTTTTGTAAGTGCTCAGGGTACAACATAAGGAGGACCTAGCAACCTATTATGGGAATAGACCTCAAACCTTATAACCCGATTTGGCAATTAGGAAGTTGAGTGAGCTGTTGTGCATGTTTTGCACACATGCCCCACCTAAGGCAGGGACCCCCTCTTTTTCGCTCTCACGGCTCGTTCCTACTCTTGTTGGGTCATTTTGCTCCCACCTCATTTTGTAGGCCCCTATCCCTGACCCTAAGTTGGTCACATGCCTTGAAATGATCAAACACTCCTTGACCAAACTCATTTGTGCACCTAAAATTCGCTAAGTCTTTTGCCTTTGCGGAACCTGGCTTGTAGGTTTCCCTTCGCCCATTGCCCTAACGTCCTCTAGGCCTCGCGGACCCGCAACTGCGGGTCGCCTCTTACGGGTCTCCATTCCTGTTTCGTCGCTCAAGCGGCAGTCGATGCCCATCTCCCGCCCACATGGCAGGATCCACACTTAATTTCTCTGTTCAAGCCTTAACCAGGCATCCAAACGAGCATGGGTTCTCGTATCTCACCTAACCTAGGTCTGCCATACCAAGAAATCAATGCATGCCATTAATGGAAATTGGCCTATAAATGTTGATCCTTGCCCTTCATTCTACCTGGGCATTCGAATCTGAGAGAGAAATAAAGTCCTTCCCCCCCCTTTTCACTTTTACCTTGGTCGTGTTGACTTGGTCCCTGCTTGCTTGCTTCGCCTTTTCCTTCATTTTTTTGACTTTTGGGACAAGTTTTCTATGGATTTGGGATGTTTTTGTGATGCCTAAGTGAACTACCAAGGTTTCATTAAGTTTCAGGAAGTTGCAAAAATTTCCTTGCGGGCCACCGTCCCTCCGTGGCTGTTTCAAAACTTTTCTTGTAGGTCGTCATCCCTCTATGGTCATTTCATAACTTTCCTTGCAAGTTGTCATCCCTCTATGGCTGTTTCAAAACTTTCCTTGCGAGTCATCGTCCCTCTGTGGCCATTTCAGAACTTTCCTTGCGGGTTGTCATGTGTGAGTCACCATGTGCTCATTGTCATTTTCAAAAGGGTAGCGACCCTCTAGCTTCCCCCTTCCAAATCTCTGCATTTTTGGAATGGGTGCAAACTCCAAGTTTTCATCATCTAGGGGCCATCAAATGAATGTCTTCACATGCATAAAGGGGTTTACGGGTATGTGCAGGATCATGGTGGGCCAAAAAGTGGCAATGAGGAAAAAAACATGTCTTTCACCAATCAAAAAATGCGAAAAGAAAGTGTTGAATTCTTTTAGGCTCGGGTGTCACTATACCAAACACCAAACCTACTTTTACAAATCGGATATCCGATTTGCAAAAAGCATATATAAAGAAAGTCCAGCACTATTTTGAAGTCATTTGACAGTGAAGAACCTGCAGGCACACAGTGCATTCCTTCTTCGCATAACGGATATCCAATTTGGGCAAAATCTAATTTGGAAAGGTAAGTTTTTTTATTTTTATTTGATTTGATTCAATTTTGATTTAGATTTGAATAATTTCATATGGTTTTTGTGGTTTTTTTTTTAAATAGGGTTTTTGATTGAAGTTTTGTGAAAATTTTGAGTTTAGAATAGATTTTGATAAAAAAATGAATGTTTTTTGTGAATTTTTTTTCACAATAGGGTTTTGATTGAATTTTTATGAAAATTTGAATTTAGAATGGATTTTGATAAAAAATGAATATTTTTTGTGGATTTTTTCAAAATAGGGTTTTTGATTGAATTTTTATGAAACAATTGAGTTTAGAATGGATTTTGATAAAAAAAATGAATGTTTTTAATGGATTTTGATTTAAAAATAGTGTTTCATTTATATTGTCTAATTTTAGATTAATTATTTTTTAACTTTAATCAGGCATTATGGCTGCCAAGAATGAGAATGCACAAATTCCACCAGTTGAGAATTAAAATGTAGAAATGCCAAATACTCCACCACCTCCGTAGCCATCAATTGAAGACTTAATTCATGAAAAATTGGAGCAATTGAGGGGCATTTGTGATTTTTATAAAAAAATCCCTCGATTATCTTGTATGTCAACCACATTGACAGGAATAATTACAAATGTAGAAACCCTCTCCACCCAACATAATGCATTTCATTTGTGGCGAGAAACCATGAGGCAATATTATGCATGTGGATTATCTTATGATGATGTGAAAGATCTCCAAATAATAAAATCCCAAACAACCTCTTTATTTATTAACCCCAGCACCGGTTTGCCAGTTAATGTTAACAAACCAAAACTTTCTATAAAATGGTGCACGCATAGGGGCATAGTAGATAACTTTTGGGATCGTTGGTGTATGGTTTTTGATAAACCACCCAACAATAATCTTGATGTACCTTTTTACTTTATTAAAAAATTATATGTTGAGTTTTTGTTAGGGCATCATGTCAATTACTTTGACATTAAACCCTTCTAGGGCGTTGGTGGAGGTATGCCCCAGGATAGGCTAGGGCAGCTAGAGTAGTTAGGCGCCCACATGTTCCCCGTCCTCCCCTTCCTCCACCACCTCCAGTACAACATCCAAATATTATGAAGGATGCAGCCACACAAACTATCCAATCCATTCACTCTTTGAGTGGTCTTTTGGTTTCCCATGCTTCTTCAGTAGCTCAGCTACAGTCTGGTGATCTTGGCGATGGATCCAGTGATGTTGCATCATCCTCCTCGAGTCCACATATTTGCAATACGTGCCAGAAAATATGTTTGGGTCCTATTGTATAGCCCCTTGAGCAGCCATTAGATACTTTTGATTATGACATCCAGGATGTGGAGATTATAGCAGATCACACATAGGGGAGTGGAGCACACCCTACAGAGTCCTCTCTTGCTAGAGAGGTGGACATTGGAGAAGTTACACAGGTAACATTTAAGGTGTAAATTCATAATTTGCATTCTTTTAAAAATGAGTATTAATAAGAGATAGTTTCAAGTACTAATATTTATTTACATGGTCTATTTAATAGTTAATGTCTGAGGAGGAGCTCACACGGGTGACTGATAGCACCCTTAGGTCCATTTCATTTGGCCTCGAGACGTACACAATATGTATTTTCACACTCACTCATTTACATTTTTTACTGTATACTTGTTTTTCATTAATGAAATTATATATTAACTTATATGTTTATCTTATTCTCTACTTATAGGAAACACCTAGTGTGAGCGAGGTGCGATGCTCTCCAGACTATGGACGCACAATGTTAGATAAGGGAAAGGTAATTGAACTCAAATTTGATTGAATTAATATTTATAAGATATTTTATTGATTATGCATACATTGACATAGATTTGTAGTTTCATATGTACTTGTCATTTTTATGTACAGGCAATTGTGAGCTATACATCATTGATAAGTGCCACAACACCTGAAGGAGTAGGTATTCCAACACTTGAAGGAGGAGGTGTTGAAACACCTAAAGGAGGAGGTATTGAACCACTTAAAGGAGATACAGAAAAAGATCAGCCTAAAGAGGTATGTGTTTATTTTATTTTGTGCTTGGTAAATATTTTCTTATTACTGACAATTCTATGCTAACTTGGATCAATTTCATGTTTTTGTTCACATATATAGATTGATGTTACAAAATTTGGTTTGGTTAGTTCTTTGAGAGGGGTATATTCTAGGATTCTTGACCCTTCGAAGAGACGTATATTTCAGGTAATCAAGATTTCAATTTTAGAGTTCAATTATAATTCAATGTGTGATTTTTATGTTAATTATTTGATTTTAAATTATATAGTATAACTAATCTCAATTGTGGTTTGAATTTTTCTTGTGTAGCTACCTTAAGAGCCAATGAGTGCTTCAAAGAGGCTCCATTTTGATGATCCACCAGTAGTTTAGGATGAGATAGACATTTTGGCATGTAAATATTGAATAGATACCGAGATGGCATATGCCACATATTGTAAAACTTTGTTTGATTTGGAATTGATTCCATTTTTGTATATGGACATACACTTGATTATTGGATAATTTGATATATATAGAAGTTGACAATCGAAATTTAATTTCCTCCTCATGTGCATGATTAAACTCTTTGAAAATTTAATCAAGTGAGCAATGGTTAAATGTCAATGTACAATAGCATAAAAAGAATGGTTAAATATTATGTAGTTTATATTCATATTGTTGATTAAATTGCATTGCACATCTTTCAAACTCAAAGCATTACTTCACATTGCATAAGTAACAACTAGATGCTGATAGATGGAAAAATTTCAATAACAATATAGTTTTACAAAGTCAACCTAAGAAATTGTGCAATTACTTCACATTACATAACTAATAACTAGGAGCAGCTATCAATTACATTAGCTTGTCATGGAATTCAGAGACCACATTTCTTTGAGGAAACTTGGCACAAAACTCACAAAAAATGAAAAGAAAGCACTCAAACAAACTTTAAAGGGGTCTCAGGCCTGCTGCCCCCTCATTCCACACGCTATGCAGCCATTTACTTGTGTTAGTTTTATGATTAGATTTAATGCTCAAAAAATTAATTCTAAATCATACACAATAACACATCAGATACCCTGGGAAAACCCTCCTCTTGAGGGAGAAAAAACTAGCCAATAATATCACTTATATTATTGAATCACAATAGAAAATCCTTTACAATGAAGGCCGATAATGAGGTCTAATAATATGCACCACAGACTAATGCCAACACAACAATACAATGATGTAATTTTCAAATGATAATCCTTAGCCTTCTCACAATAACTCGATCTACACTTGACGAGTTTCTCACTAACTCGCACTTGATATGAAATGGAATGAATGAAAAATGTATGTCTCAAAACAATGAAATGTATCTAATATATATACAAGCTAAGAGAGATGTGACTCTTCACAATATAGGTCAGCCTCCAAAAAGAATGTGCCTCCTCAAAGATTGCACCTCCAAGATAGAAGTTGGTCTTCATAAAATAATAAATATTATTTGACATAAATTGTGCCTCAAGCATGTCGGCCTCTTCATAAATGCACCTCTTCATTAACTCGTATCTCTTGATGAATTAGCATTAATCACAAATCAATATAGATATATAAATTAAATAGCTTTGGCTATATTTAATTTATTATTATGTAGAGGAGATCGCTGGAAGGATATGACTGACCTTGCAATAATCATCAACACTCCCTCTCAGCTATGGAGGATACTTCCAGTTGCACAAGGCAAATCACCTCATCATGATGTCTAGTACTATGGCTACAACCATAAGTGAAAAGAAGAATATCATCTCATCATGATATTAGATATCGCCTCAACATGATATCAACCATAATGGCTACAACCATACTATGGTGTGTACAAGTGTTCATCGTAGATGTCAACTGAAACATCCAGAGGTGCTCTTTTCGTCAACAACACAACCATCTTCTTTAGGTTCAGTAGGATCCCTTTGAATCTTTAAGTACTCTTTCGGTCAGCAACACAACCATCCAAAGGTGCTCTTCCGATCAGTAACACAACCATCTTCTTTAGGTTCAGTAGGTTCAGTTCCATGGCTACAAGTTGTGACTTCACGCTTGATCATTTCTTTGGTTGGCATGACTTCCTCATAAGATGCCTCAAGCTTTTCATTGCTAAGAAATCTCTCATCACCTTCCTGCAGTAGAGTTATCAACATTCTACAAAAATCATAAGAATTCTTTTAGTACACTCAAGAGTTATCAGATGTCTTCTTGCAGTCTCAAAAGTTATATTGCCTCTTGGAATGAAAATGCTTGTTTGCAAAACAAATGAATAAGAATGAGGTAGTTAGGGTGTTTGAAGTTATTTAGAGGTCACTTTTAGGGTGGAAGGCTTAAAAATCCATTTTAAATGCACAAAAAAGAATGAAATTACTTCAAACCAAGTTTGTGAAGAAGTTAACTATGTTGCCCACTAGTTTCCCTTAAGAGTC
>VDFB02169839.1:0-26373 GCA_007258455.2 Sequoia sempervirens | reverse complement strand
TCCTGATAACATCTATCCCATAGCCTCTCGGACAGAGAGTTCCAGATGCCCTACTGTCTCTCGAGAAATAGCCCTTCAAATATTGCTGCCTTTTAGCACTTTGGACTCTTAAGGGAAACTAGTGGGCAACAGAGTTAACTTCTTCACAAACTTGGTTTGAAGTAATTTCATTCTTTTTTGTGCATTTGAGAGACATTTTGACTGGAGGTTGGTCTATGAGCCCTATTCTATGATATTACAAAAAGGTATTGTGGACCTATATTAAGCTACCACTCTCAATATCATACAAATTGAACCCTGGCATCAATAGACTTTGTATATCAAGCTACCACAATTCTGTTGATGTTAGCAGCTTCGTCGATCTCTTCCAGCCGTTCCAACACATGACAGAGCTTGGAAAAGAGAGAAGGAAGTCCTCTAGCAAAGAGGAGAGTAGAGTCCGCTTCAAGAGTAAAACATGGCACTTGCTAAGACTAAGCCCGCCCAGCCATACAAAAGTGGCATACAATATAGCAAAGTCTACTAGAAATACATAAAGGAAAGTCTACCCTTTGTTTCTTGGCACAAACACTCAGCAAAGCCCACCCATGTTAAGAAAGAGATGTGTCAAACATGATTGAAGTCTGACACATGTCTTGGCCATGAAACTTGACAAGGTCCACGCTTACCAAAGAGTGACATGGCATAAAAGATGGAATCTTGCCAAATCCGCTTCAAGAGGATAATGAGTGTCCGCACTTAGAAGAATATGAACATGGAAAGTGAATGAGTGAAGTCCGCTCAGCATGTTAAGTCTGAAATGGCAAGAGAAAAGAGGAAGTCTGCCAGCCTTAAAGTGAAATTGAGCTCGCCCCTCATTTGTAAAGGGTGGAGACAGTGTATAGAATTGTTGTGATAGACTATTTCTGATAATAAAAGCTCTTATGCATGATTTGATTTGAACCACTTTTATTGTCAAATAGTGTGCATGGTTGCATAAATTTTCCACCATAGATTGGAGATAGATTATAATTAGATCACACTTGGAATAAAATTTGCCTAAAGTTAGCCTAAGCTTACTCTGTGGATTCTTAGCTTTTGTCTGGATAAATATTGTTTGATTGGAAGTTATTTATTCATGATATGAAAACCATAAGCACATTTCCTTGAAGATTGCAATGGCTTTGCATAGTTGGCGCGATTCCTGTGTGGCGAAACAAAGTTTGGTTTCATTTCACCAAGTCAATACCGTCTCTTGAATTCTTAGGAAGTAGATTAGAACTTCTGACCCCTTGTCTCCTTTTTCAGTTTGTTTGATCTGCAACCCAAATAAAAGAGCTTCATTGTCCAGACCTTCATTGTGAATTGAAAAAATTCAATGCTTTAGGTGTGATAAGTTTGGTCACTTTTCCAAACATTGTTCAGATAGACCTAAGCATCAAGCCTTCGTTGCAGATGTAGATGATGTTTCTCCATAGAAGAATGAATATTTGTTTTTCTCAGCATTGTCAAGCAATGTACCCACTGACACCAACACTTGGCTGATCGACAGTGGTTTTCTTAGAAAGAGGGAGTTGATTATGAAGAAAATTTGCTCCTGTTGCTCGTTACACTTCTGTCAGAACTATCCTTGCCCTTGCTACATCAAGAGGATGGAAGATTCATCAAATGGATGTGAAGACAACTTTTCTCAATGGTGTGATTGAGGAAGAAGTTTACGTTGAGCAACCTGATGGTTTTGAGGTTCATGGGAAGGAGTCACATGTGTGTAAGCTAAAGAAGGCCTTGTATGGTCTTAAGCAGGCTCCTCATGCATGGTACAAAAGGATTGATCGGTACCTATCTAGTTTGGGCTTCTTGAAGAATGATGTTGATTCAAATCTCTACTTCAAGGTAATCAATGGTGATGCATTAATATTGGTACTAATTCAATTCAAGCATCTAGGCTACATATATATATATATATTATTTTTACATGTTTT
This sequence comes from Sequoia sempervirens, assembly GCA_007258455.2. Taxonomy (NCBI): domain Eukaryota; kingdom Viridiplantae; phylum Streptophyta; class Pinopsida; order Cupressales; family Cupressaceae; genus Sequoia; species Sequoia sempervirens. The sequence goes on along the minus strand of VDFB02169839.1, from coordinate 24,412 downwards.
CTCCATTGTTCGGCCCCTACACCGCAAGTAAATGGTTGCATAGTGTGTGGAATGAGGGGGTAGCAGGCCTGTAATTGAAATCTTTTCATCTATCAGCATCTAGTTGTTACTTATGCAATGTGAAGTAATGCTTTGAGTTTGAAAGATGTGCAATGCAATGTAATTAATAATATGAATAAATTTTTAATTATTAGTTATGTACTATGAAGTAATTGCATAACTGCTTAGGTTGACTTTGTAAAAACTATATTGTAATTGAAATTTTTTCATCTATCAGCATCTAGTTGTTACTTAAGCAATGTGAAGTAATGCTTTGAGTTTGAAAGATGTGCAATGCAATGTAATCAGAAATATGAATAAACTACATAATATAACCATTCTTTTTATGCTATTGTACATCAAGATATTTAACCATTGCTCACTTGATTAAAATTTCAAAGAGTTTAATTATACACATGAGGAGGCAATTAAATTTTGATTGTCAACTTCTATATATCAAATTATCCAATAATCAAGTGTATGTCCATATACAAAAATGGCATCAACGCCAACTCAAACAAAATTTTACAATATGTGGCATATGCCATCTCGGTATCTATTCAATATTTACATGCCAAAATGTCTATCTCATTCTAAACTACTGGTGGATCATCAAAATGGAGCCTCTTTGAAGCACTTGTTGCCTCTGAAGGTAGCTGCACAAGAAAAAGTCAAACCACAATTGAGATTAGTTATACTATATAATTTAAAATTGAATAATTAACATCAAAATCAATATACATTAAATTATAATTGAACTCTAAAATTGTAATCTTGATTACCTAAAATATCCGTCTCTTCAAAGGGTCAGGAGTTCTAGAATATGCCCCTCTCAAAGAACCGACCAAACCATCTTTTATAATTTCAATCTATATAGGTGAACAAAAACATAAAACTGATCCAAGTTAGCATACAATTGTCAGTAATAGGAACATATAAATACCAAACACAAAATAAAATGAACACATACTTCTTTAGGTTGGTCTTTTTCTTTATCTCCTTTAGGTGTTTCGACACCTCCTCCTTGAGGTGCTTCAACACCTACTCCTTCAAGTGTTCTAATACGTATTGCTTCGGGCGTTGTGTCACTTGTCAACAAGGACGTATAGCTCATAATTCCCTACACATAAAAATGACAAGTACATATGAAACTACCAATCTATGTCGATGTATGTATAATCAATATAAGATCTTAAAATTCTTAATTCAATCAAATTTGAGTTCAATTACCTTCCCCTTATCCAATTGCACTCCATAACTGGATACAGGTGCTCGCTCGACAAGGTATTTCCTACAAGAGGAAAATAAGATAAACATATAAGTTATTATATAATTTCATTAATGACAATTCAAATGATAAGAAAGTATATAATAAATAAATGTAAATGAGTGAGTGCAAAATATATACTATGTGTCAAGGCTAAATGAAATGGCCCTTGTGGTGCTATCCATCACATGTGTCAGCTCCTCCTGGACATCAACTGTTAAATAGACCATGTAAATAAATATTAGTACATTATACTATCTCTTATTAATATTCATTTAAAAACAAATGCAAGTTATGAATTCACAACTTAAATTTTACCTGTGTCACTATTCCAATGTCCCCCTCTCTAGCAAGAGAGGACTCTATATGGTGTGCTCCACTCCCCTGCGTCTGATCTATAATGTCCACATCATGGAAGTCATAATTGGAAGTGTCTAAGGGATGCTCGGACAGGCTGTACAAGAGGACCCAAGCATATTTGGTGACACATGGAGCAAGTATGTGGTACACAAATATGTGGACCTGACGAGGATGATGCAGCAGCACTCGAGCCATCACCAACATCACCAGAATGTGGCTGAGCTACTACAGAAGCATGCGAAACCAAAAGACCACTCAAAGAGTGAATAGTGTGGATAGTCTGTGTGGCCGCATCCTGCATAATATCTGGATGGTATACTGAAGGTGGCGGAGGAAGGGGAGGAAGGGGAACATATGTGCGGGGTATTACTCTAACTGCCCCTGGTCTATCCTGGGGCATACCTCCACCAATGCCCTGGAAGGGTTTAATGTCAAAGTAATTGACATGATGCCCTAACACAAACTCAACATATATTTTTTTATAAAGTAAAATGGTACATCACAATTGTTGTTCAGTTTCAAAAAAACCATACACCAATGATCCCAAAACTTTTCTACAATGTCTCTATGAGTGCACCATTTTATAGAAAGTTTTGTTTTATTAACATTAACCCAAACCAGGCAGGTTAACAAATAAAGAGGCTATTTGGGCTTTGGTTATTCCGAGATCTTTCACATCATCATAGGACAATCCACATGCATAATATTTCTCATGTCTTCTCGCCACGAATGAAAGGAATTATGTTGCGAGGAGAGGATTTCTATGTTTTTAATTATTTCTTTCATTGTGTTTGACATCTCAGATAATGAGGGACTCTCGTATAAACTTTAGAAATGCCCCTTAATTGTTGCAATTTTTCAGAAATTAATTCTTGAATTGATGGCTGTGGAGGTGGTGGAGGTGGTGGAGCAGCCATAATGCCTGATTAAAATTAAAAACAAATTAATCTAATTAAAATTAGACAATATAAATGAAAATATTATAAAAATACCCTAGTTTTTTTAAAAAATCCAACAAAAACCCTAGTTTTTAACAAAAATCTATAAAATTCTCTAATTTTTAATCCAAATACATAAAAAAAACTATTTTTAAATCAAAATCCATTACAAACATTCAATTTTCATCAAAATCCATACTAAACTCAATTTTTTCATAAAAAATCTATCAAAAACCCTATTTTGAAAAAAATCAACTAAAATTACACAAATCTAATTAAAAATTTGATTAGAGCAAAGAAAAATCAATAATCTAACCTTTTGAAGATGGATTTGCAACAAATCAGATATCTAATTTGCGAAATGAACTTTTCACTGTGCGCCCGCCACAGTTAACCAATTGTGAAATGAGAATGAGTTTTAATCGGGCCGATATGGAAATATATATGTTGTCACAAATTGGATATCCGATTTGGATCGGATATCCGATTTGAATCGGATATCTAATTTAGAAATCTAGGTTTGGGCTTTGCTTCGGTAGTGTGTACTGACACCCAAGCCACATAAAGTCAACTCGGCATTTTCGCGTTTTTGAGTCAATAAAACACGTTATTTTTTCTCCATTGCCACTTTTTGGCATACCATGATCCTACACATGCCCACTTAACATTTGTCATCAAAACTTCAAACCCTTTAGGAAGCAATACAATTAACCAAATTCATGTGTTATTGCTTTCCCTTGGGATTTTATCCTTAGAGGTTTCTAAACACTTGGATTTATATCTCAATTTGCTTACTAGAGTTAACAATAGGTAACCCTTGCCTTGATTTCATCAAAGTTCCACATGATATATTTTGTGGGATAAGAAGTTAAGACATTGGACATCTAGTTTGGAAAACCTAATCAAAGAAGTGTTTGTGGTAAAACAAAGTCATTAAGAAAAGAATAATAACAATTGAATCCCACACATGTGTCTCCAATGATTTCATGCAAGATCAAGATCAAGAAACCAAAGGTAAAAGCTCTCAGTCCAAAAGATCACCAAAAGCGTCTATCAACGCTATACAAATTCAAACGAAGACTTCTTTTTAACTTTTATAGAAAAGCTTCAAGAAACAATCCCGGATTGTACTCATTTTATTATTTTCAAAATCCAAATCTTTTTGAGGAATTTGAACACCTTTCCTAGAGAAAAGCATATTCTTGACAGCCGAGGTCTTGTAAGCAAGTGTCTTTTTAGGTAAACATAGGATCAAAATCAAACCTTAATCTGTCTTTGAACATCAAACCAAAATCATTTCACCATCAACTTTTGAAAAATCTTGAAATTTCATCCTTCATGCTAGGATTTTTGGCAAATCAAAATCATCAAAATCCTCGAAACAAAATCAAAATCCTTGAAATCCTTGATTCAAAAAACATCAAACCATTTTGGCTAGGTATGTATAGATGCATCCTTCTTCATATGCTTAGTCAAAATTGTCATCAAATCATCTTGTTTAACTAGGTATATGTAGATGCATCCTTCTTCATATAATTGATTGAATTATCATCTTGTTTGAATAGGTGTGGGTAGATACATCCTTCTCCCCACACTTAGTCAAATTATCATCCTTTGAGAAAATGTATTCCATAGGTAACATCCAAAATCTTGGGATATATTTGTTCATTATCCAAAACCAAAGCAAAATCAAATCAAGCTCAATCCAAAAATCAAAATCAAAATCCAAATCAAAGCATCCAAAAGTCCTAAAAGTCTAGCATTCCCTCAAGATCTTCCAAAAGTTCAAACTATCCATATCATCCATCAAAATCATTTCACCTTTGATCCTTAAAACATCCTAAATTTTTTGTTTCGTACTTAAGGTTAGATCAATCCAAAGAATTAGAGATTCATCTCCCATATTCTTGAAAATTGATCCCTATTTTATGGTGCAAACTAGATCTCAATACAAGGGGAACATGGAAGCCAACAAAGAAACATCCACTTCAAGCGACCTAAGCCAAACAAATTCTAAAATAAATCCCATGGGATCGAGCAATCCTTTGACTAACTTTCCTTCATCATCATAGAATCAACAAGAGGAAGGTCAAGTGGAGGATCTTACCAATAATCCCTTTGGAATGTCACATGAGGAAATTATAGAAATGGTTCAAAATCCAGAGAATCATAAAATTATCAACATCATGATGAGACTCAATCCTTCACTATTCATGCTCGAATTAGCAAAGCAAGGGGCTAAACTCCCCTCCGATTTTGATTTGAGCACTATTGTGGAACCATCTTTTGGGGTCATTCCCCCAATCTCATCCACCATCCCCATTTCATCTACACCTCCATTCCAAAGCATCACCCAAAACATCTCCCAAATTACATCATCTATTGCTCCAACACAACCCATTGTTAACAAGGGAAGTGCATTTCTCAATGCATTGCAAACACATCCTCTCATAAACAATCAAGATTTGGACGCAAACACCATCTTGGGACAATCCATAATCCAAAATCCATCACATCCATATATCCCTCTCACCTTTCATGACCAAAATGACCCATCGTCATCATTTCGTGCAACACCCCAAACCTCTCTCCCCATAACCTCACAAGGAGAGGGTGACATATTTGGACCATGGGGAATTTTTGACACTACACCACCACTTCCACCATTACCATCAATATCCACATAACCTCTTGGTTTAGGACTCCCCCCTTTACCAAGCTTCAATCAACAAAATCAAATCAACCCACCAAGCATCAATCAAGGCACTATATCAAATCCTCAAAACTTGCCATCGATATCACAACTATCTCGATGATGCAAACCACCACCATCACATTATCAACCATCCCCAAAACATCTCAAAACATGGTCTCTTAAGGACCAAGCATATCAATCACACCATCCACCACTCAAACCCTAATCATCAACACAACGATGCCTCTCATCACAACAAGCACCATTCCAAATCCACCTCCACCACCACCACCACCAAACTCAAACACATCAAACCAATACAATATTGCATTGCAATCCACTCAATGGGCTGCTTATCAGAAGGCATTACAGCAAATCCAAAACTGACAAGTTGCACAACTAGCTGCTCAGCTGCTCAAACTGCACAACAAGCGCTACAAGTGCAACAAGCACAACAGGTTGCACAAGCCAAGCCTTATTGCAATAACAACAACAAGCCGCTCATGCTACATAGGCAGCACAAGCTGCTCAAGCCGCATAGATGGCACAAGTTACTGCTGAAGCTCAATCCCAAGCGCAAGCTCACACTCAGGCACAAGCCCAATACCAAGCCCAACAAGCTCAAGAACAACTGCATGCGCAAGCACAGGCACAAGCACAATATCTTGCACAACAACAAGCAGCCCAACAACAAGCATATCAACAAGCGCTAAAACAATACCAAGAGCAACAAGAAGCAACCTGTTTAGCAGCCCAACAACAATCATTGTTGGTGCAACAACAACAACAAGCTCAGCAACAGGCGCTATTAGCACAACAACAACAAGATCACCAACAAGCATTGTTGGTACAATAACAATTGCAAGCATACTAGGCACAACAGAATGTGCAAACACCATCCATCAACATACCAACCAATCCACCCATCCCACCAAAAGTTGAACCACCTCAGAACACTTTCATCCGACCCCTTGATCTGCAAAACGATGTCACAACATAAATCAAGTTTCTTTTGCAACAAGTGCTTGACCTTCAATTAGGGTGAACCACAAAAACACCCAGTAACTTGTGTCCTTATTTGTTCGACATGAGCCTTATAATGAAACCATTTCCAAAGGGATTTGAGATCCCCAAATTTGAAAAATACCATGGGAGAAGAAACCCTCAAGATCACATAATGGAATTCTAGGTTCATTGCATGGAAGTCGCATATGATGATACCTATCTGATGAGGCTATTTCCTAGAAGTTTGGCTGGCCACGCCATGGAATGGTTCTCTCGCCTTCCTCTTGGCATCAAGAATTTCCAATAAATTGTTGACACATTCATCAAAAACTATGCATTCACCATCAGTATGGATGTTAGTCTAGAGGAACTATCAGCTCTGAAACAAGGGAAGAATGAACAACAAGTGTGCACTATCATATACAACCTCCATGGCACCTTGGCATTCCATCTCAAAGTCTAAGGCATCACAACATATGACCAGTTGATCTCTAAGGTGCTCAACATCAAACGAGCACATATGACACAACCTAGAGGATCACTCGCATATCTTGAACAAAAAAACAATCGCCCATCCACCAATTACAATGATAAACCTCGCACATGGGCAAGAAACAAAATTTTTACCAATGATGGTGTCATCGATGCCAAAGTTGTCATTAGTGCCCCTCAGAAAAACACACCCACACCTCAGCAATCCCAAAACCACCATCAAAATAATCATCAATCTAATACAACAACACAACAACCAAACAATCAAGTGATCAACAACGCCAATGATCAAAGGGGACCACCCCAGCGAAACAAGAACTCCCCCAAGCGGAAATACACTTCCCTTGGGGAACCACTTGAGGTCATCATGAAGAAACTAGTAAATGAAAACCTCATCAAGGCTCCCACATATGAAAATTACCAAGAACTAGATCTGAAACCACCCTGGTACAATGAAAATTAGCTCTGTGACTTCCAAAAAATCAAAGGGCACACCACTAACAGTTGCATGAGGTTGAAAAACATAATCCAAGACCTCACTGATAAAAAAATCATAAATGTGGAGCAGCCAACAGGAAATTAGAACCTCAAAATATACACAAATCCGATGCCTAACCATAGCAATAAAGGGAACAATAACACTGATAAGGGGAAAGGTACCTTCAAGACCATGAATCATGTGTACGACCATGTCATTGCATCCCTGGATGACTACTGTGCTACCATCACCATCAAATGAGCCCATGTTGATTGTGGAGTCACCACAAGAGGCAGAAAAATTACAATTGCAGGATCATTTGAGCCAAACAGAGCACCCGTGCCCAACCCAAGGTCTATTCCCAGTGGTTACAATGTCCTTGATCAGCTAAAAAGAACCCCAAAACAAATCTCCATCATGGAGTTGCTAAAAATTTCATCCACCCATAAGAGAATGCTTGAAGAAGCATTGGCTTCATCAACCATCCCCGCAAATCTTGATGCGAAACAATTCCAAGCTATGGTCAGAAACATCATTACTCTAAATCTCCTTACATTCTTCGATCGAGATTTTCCCGCTCAACCATCTCACAACCGTGCACTCCATTTAGAGGTCCTAGTGCATAAAAATAAAGTTAAGCGAGTCTTAGTTGATGGAGGTGTAGGTTTGAATATTTGTTCCCTCAAGCTCATTAAGAACCTAAAAATCTCAGAGGATTCCATCGACAAAGGAAAAGGCATAACAATCAGGGCATATGATGATCAAGAAAGAGTGTCCCAGGGCACAATCCAAATCCCTATTCAAGTAGGGCCAACAATCATGGAAACAACCTGTCAGGTCCTCAACCTCGACTTTCCTTATAACATTCTCCTAGGACGTTCGTGGATTCATGCAATGCAAGCAGTAGCATCAACCTTCCATCAATGTGTCAAATTCACATATATGAAGACCAAGAGGTCACCATCCATGGAGATCCCGAACCATTCTCTTATTGCAAGAACCTAGAGGAAAAATACTACAAAATTTATCAAGTGCCTAAAAATGATGAAGGCCCATCAACACCATACATTGATCCAGCCACTCTTGCTTCCACTTCTGCAATAGAGACACCCACCACTCCCACCATCCCCACCATCTTTGATATCAAATTCATCATCCAGTACAATGGTTGTAGAAACTATACAATTCCCAAACATGCTTTTGTGGTAAGAGAGTTACCACAATCTCCTAGATCATGAGGATGACCGCAATCAAATGAAGCCTCCACATCCAAAACATCCCCTGAAGGATATTCCAACTTCAAAAGTTGGGGAGATCTTAGCCAAGAGGTAATAGAGGAGGACCTATCCCATCTCATGTACCAAGACAATAGACCAGCAGTCGATATAACCAATGGATGGCAACAACAAAGGTTTGCAAATGATGCATGCAATGGGCTATGACAAGAACCAAAAAATGGGACAAAACGACAATGGGCTTCTAATACCCATCATTCCAGAGACACAAATGAGAAATATTGGCCTTGGATGTACCCCTCTGAGCATAACCATAGGAGGCTGAAATCCCCCAGTTAGGAAAGTCAAAACTCCTTAGCAAATGGTAGCCGAACTTCGCTTACTCATATCTACAAGTCGATTCATAGACAACTTGACATTTGACATAACTGACATCTGTAGTAGTAGTGATGACGAAGACCCCATAACCAACCTACCCATGCTCTTCAAGGACACCACCCTTCTCATGATTAGTACTATGTCATTTGAGTCCACGACCATCAAAACCATGAAATTCGTCTAGTCTACCCACAACTCATCGATTATGACCAATGAGGACCACCAATTCTTGACATATTCAAAAATGATGAGGCACTCTCAGAATTCATGGGACTGTAGGATAATATTCCATGTGGGGATCATAAAGCAGGATTCATCATCGAGTTGGACATATATGCATACTACGGAGAAACGATTGAATCCCATAGTCACAAAAGTGAAAAATTGAGAATAATCTCTAAGTCCTTGAGTGAAAACCACACTATGGCACTCTCTAACCCAAAAAATAGTAAAAAGAAAGGACACATCCAATGGTGAAAACCTCTCTAAGGAGCTCAAGGATGGGGGATTCAATCTTCCTCTTAGAGCTATACACCAGGAAAAATTAGCGGTCCTAGCCAAAACATGCAATCCGGTTAACTTGGGAACATAGGAGACCCCACACATCACATTCTATGCAGAATCATTACTATCAGAGGAATAAGAGCTCCTAGTAGCCTTCTTTAGAGAAAGGCAAGTTAATTTTACATGGAGCTATGCGGACATGCTCAGGCTCAACCCATAGATTATGGTTCATCACTTAGCAGTCTACTCTGAAGCAAAGCTCGTTAGACACAAACTTAGGAAAATGCATCCTCAAATCACTTTATTGGTCAAGATGGAATTGAAGAAACTACTTGACGCAGGATTCATTCAGCCAATTGACTATCTAGAATGGGTGTCAAATCTAGTTCCTATTTCAAAACCTAATGGAGGCATCCGAATCTACACGGATTTCAGAGACCTAAACAAATCATGTCTAAAAGATGATTTCTCATTGCCTAACATTGACATGATTATAGACATGACGTCGGGACACGAAATTATTTCTCTGATGGACGATTTCTTTGGGTACAACCAAATAATGATTGCCAAAGAATACCAACACAAAACGGCCTTCACTTGTCCATGGGGGACCTACTACTGGAATATGATTCCATTCAGCCTAAAGAATGTTGGGCCCACCTACCAAAGAGCCATGACACTAATCTTCCATGACATGATCCACAAAACTATCGAAGATTATGTTGATGACATACTAGCAAAATCTAGGAAAAGGAAAGATCGCATAGCAACCTTGAGTGCTATTTTCGATAGGTTGGAGGAATATATAAAGTCAGACTCAACCCAAAGAAGTGCATCTTCGGTGTACAACCAGGAAAGCTACTAGGATACATAGTGTGAATGAGTGGTATTGAAATAGATCCCACAAAAGTGAAAGAAATCCTAGAGATGGAGGCACCCAAAACATTAAAACAGTTGAGAGGTCTCCAAGGCAGGCTTTAGTCTATCCGCAAATTCATAGCACAACTAGCAGATAAGAAAATCCCTTATTCTCACCTACTCCACAAGTGGGTAGTGTACAAATGGGATGACAAGTGTGATGAAGCCTTCAACAAAATCAAAGAATATCTAATCACACCTAGGGTCCTCATGCCAACAATCCCAAGAAATCCATTAATCCTCTATGTGTCAGCAACAAGAACAACCCTTGGAGCTCTCCTAGCTCAACACGATGAAAATGGGACAGAGAGGTCCATCTACTATATCAGCAGAACAATGGTCAGGCATGAGCTAAACTATTCATTCATTGAAAAATCATGTCTAGCAGTAGTGTTTGCTTCATAGAAATTCAAACATTACATGCTGGCACACAAAATCAAACTCATCACCAAAATCAACCCCCTCAAGTACCTACTATCAAAAGAAATGCTCACGGGAAGGATGGCCAAGTGGGTCATGATTCTATTTGAATACGAAATTGAGTATGTGGAATGAAAAGCAATCAAAGGCCAAGTGATCACAAATCAGCTTGTAGAAGCTCACATGTATTCAAAGAATCCACTCATATCAGAGTTTCTAGATGAATCCATCTTCAATCTCAGCATAGCCAACCATTGGAAACTCTACTTTGATGGTTCCTACATGCAACATGGATCAGGAGCCGGTGTTTTCTTCATCACCCCACAAGGGGATTGTATACCTAGATCATACGAATTGGAATTCCCCTACACTAACAACATTGTAGAATATGAGGCTTTAACCATAGGTCTCAAAATAGCAATGGAGTTGTAAGGAAAGATAAGATGTGGAACAAACTCTCCTAATGCCAAAAACTCAGGGAAGAATGCAGATATGACTTTAAATTTTGCAATTACAGTTCAATAAGATACACATGAAAAGAATAATAGAGTAGATAAATAAACACATACACAATTGGACACCAGATTTACGTGGGAAAACCCTTACGGGAGAAAAACCCACCACACCAAGTAAAGCCTCTTTGTATTATAGTAAACATAATTACATACAGAGGTCAGACTTCACTTTCAGATGTCAATTTTATAACAGCAACATTTCCCTGATCAACCTTGTACAGAACATCACTATTTCAATTCTCTCAGAAGCATATAATGAATTCACACACTGATCAATTCGTGTTCAATCTAACAACTCTTTCACCACCGAACTATTCATCATTTTCGACCATTACAGAGAAAAACCTTTTGTTCATGGTCTGTTGATCTTCCACACAAGAACGGTCACAATAGTTCAACTGCCAATGGTTCTCCTTCTGCTTCTCTCATTGGTCCAAAATAGACCACATAGGACAGTCATTCAGTCAAAAAAGGTTCAACTGTATCACATGTCAGTGAGACACCAGACCGTGTCTCACCGATGCCAAAGTGCCCGATCTCAGAACCATCAGCAAGAACAATGCTATCGGCAACATCCTTAGAAGTCAGACCAATAGTTCAAGTCTCCCCGATGTCACAAGGAAACCAACTATCCTTATCAGCAAGAGTCACACCGAAAAAAAATCCATTAGCTAGACATGCTCTATCGCTAAGTCTCTTATAGAACCTTCATGTCACCTCGACCAAGTATCATTAGCCAGAGTCACACTGAAAAAAATCCATCGGCTAGACATAATCTGTCACTAAGACTCTTATAGAACCTTCATGTCACCCTGACCAAGTATCATCAGCCAGAGTCACACCGAAACAAATCCATCGTCCATACATGTTCTATCACTAAGACTCTTATAGAACCTTCATGTCACCCTGATGGATATCATCGACTAGAGTCACACCGATTTTCATCACGTGCAAATCCATCGGCAAGAGTTCAGGAAGTTGCAGTAGCAGTTCATGTCTTGTCGATGACTTCCATTGGCAAGACAAACCCAATGTCACACCGATCTGACCTCTTCAGGATTTTAGAACACAATTGCTTGTCGACAAGATATTCTAAGGGTCTCACTGATTTTTCTCTTTCAGGAGTTTCATGTCAGTAAGTTTGAGGAACATTTTCCAACAACAATGGCACATCATGACCCTCAAAGTATATGGAGACTCCCAACTAATTATAAATCAAGTGAATGATGAGTACCAAACAAAGGATGATAAGCTAACTCCATACAAAAATTTGATAGAGAGCCTCAAAGAATCATTTATTGATATCACATTTGAGCAGATTCCTAGAGCCAACAGCAGAGTAGAAAATTCCATGGCAACAATTGGATCCTTATTGGACATCCCTCGCAACATCCTAAAACATGAATTCTTGCTAGAGCAACTTCTCATGCCTACATTCGAGGTACTAGAGTCAAAATTTGTGTGCGAAATCATTGGTCCTGGTGATTCCTAGTACAATGAAATTTATACCTACTTATGAATAGAGGTCCTACCTGCTGACTTACCCTCAAGCCTAAAAAGAACCTTTGTCAAGAAAGCATCCCGGTTTGTCATCCTAGGAAACACCCTTTACTGTAGGAGGATAGAAGGAACCTTATTACACTACCTAAATTTTGAGGAGGCATTGACTACCTTAACTGAGGTGAATAACGGTATTTGTAGTTCTCACTCAAGTGGAATGACCTTGGCCAAGAAATTGTTGAGGATGGGGTATTATTGGCCTACAATGGAAAGAGAGGCACATGATTACATCAAAAGGTGCCTACAATGTTAGGAGCATGGGGACCTTATCCATGCTCCAGCTCAAGAGCTTCATCCTATTGTCACACCATGACCCTTTTCGTAGTGGGGGCTTGATCTCGTTGGAAAATTAACTCCCACCTCATCCAATGGTCACAAGTTCATCATAACTGCCACTGAGTATTTTACAAAGTGGGTGGAAACCATCCCCATGACATACATCACCAGAAAGTAGATATCAAAGTTCATCTTGAACTACTTAATATGATGATATGGTGTTCCCCAAGCTTTTATCTCAGATAATGGGACATTTTTCAAGAATCAAGAGGTCCATGACCTATGTGAAAAATTCAAAATCCAACATCACTTTTCCACTCCGTATTATCCCCAAGGCAATGACCAAGCAAAAGCCACCAACAAAATCATTCTAAAAATCCTCAAAAAGATAGTCAATGATGTAGGTCGTGACTGGCATTTGCAGCTGAATCCCACCCTCTGGGCCTATCGAACCAGCATCCGCACACCCACCGATGCCACCCCATTCTCCCTGGTCTACAGATTCGAAGCAATATATCCCATTGGATCGAGCTTCCATCATTGAGAATATCACTACAAAACCTCATCATAGATGAAGAATACCGAGTATCAAGACTAAATGAGCTGGAGCTACTGGATGAGCAGTGTATGGATGCTTTAAATCATTTGCAAGTCTATCAGAATCAACTTAAGAGGAGTTATGACAAGATGATCAGGAGCATAAGCTTCCAAGTGGGAGAACTTGTCCTAAAGGAGAATTAGAAGAATGTCCCAAATCCAAACAACAAAGGAAAATTTGAACCTAACTGGTTGGGACCATTTGTTATCACAGCGAGCTATAAGTCAGGGGCATATCAGTTATCAACACCCGAAGGGGAACCTCTGCAGGAGCCCATGAACAACCCCCATCTCAAAAAAAATTATGCCTAATCTTTTGAGGTATAAAACCAAAAATCTAAAAAATTGGAAAATATCCTAAAAAAATGGTCACCCTGATGAAAACCTGGCAAACAAGCGTCTTGGTGACAACAAAAAAAATAAAAATGCAAAAAATTATCAAAAACAGTAAAGAGAAAAGATCGTCCTCTAGTGAAAACCACTTCGGTGGCACTTTGGGAAAGTACCTTGGTGAAAACTTGGAAATAGGCACCTTTTGTAAATAAGCACTTTCCATCCATCAGAATCTTTGTAACTTGTTCTGCATCATCCACCCATCAAGCTTCCATCATCCATCGAATTCCATATCTCCATTCATCACCCATTCATTCGACATCTGCATCATAGCTTGGTATTGTGTTCATGTCATGATCCCTCCTAGTACTACTCGACTCATTCTCAAGGTTAGTTTGTCCTACCTTTATCATAGTAGTCTATTGCTTCACACTGGGGGCATGTTCTCATCATATCATATTTGTGTATATTCTTGAAGATCCTTAAAATCAAAAAACATCCAAATCATATCAAAATCCAAAAATAGGTCAAAAAGTCAAAAAAAGAGTTGTCTTGTTGAACTACAAGTCTCTGAGCCTTGAACATAGGCAAGGTTGATCTTTGATCATCCCCCGAGATACTTAAGTCGGTCCTCTAGGAGTCTGTCTTAATAAACTGAGAATCCATCTCTCATCAAATAATCAAGTTTGTGTCAATGGAACTACGTGGTCTCTGCATGTATAACGTAGGAAAGGCTAATCTATTGATCATCCCCCAAGGCCCCTAGGATAGATCTTTAGGTTAGGTCTTCGTCAAAATCTCAGAAAACCCCAAAACATTAAAAAATTCAAAAATCAAAACATTTGTAAAATCTTGAAAAATACCAAAAAATAGCCTAAAAAAAACTTCAAAAAACATCAAAAACATCCAAATATTTGAAAAATCCATCCATCTCATCTCGCTTTCACCTACAATAAAAATCACTCAAAATAAATCAATCATCATCCCCAACCTTTGGTGAAACAGTCGGAAACAAGTCTAGCAAATCGAAAGTGAATACTCAAAACGTCAAAATCTCAAGTATAGGTCAATACATAAACAAGTTGGTCAACTCTTTGTGTCAATAGCCTATCATCCAATCAATCCCATATCAAATCATCTGATATCATCATGTCCTAGGATGCATCCTTCCTACAATGGACATCAACATCAGGCATCACCGTAGTTTAGTCTCTGCTAGCGGTATTGAAGAATATTAGCTTGTTTGTTTACTTTATCTTTCTCTTGTTGATTTATCTTATTGTGCTCATTCCAAGGACCTCTCGATGATGTCCAAACAAAAGGATTTAGAGAGATATGAATGTGGAAATGATCATTATATTTTTATCTGCTGCGCTTGTTGAATGTTCTTGTAATATAACCTCGGTCATGCTTGCTTTATTTATACATAGGGAGGGTATTTTAGGTGTCTTGTTGACCACATAGGAAGGCTTTCTTTTATATGTTTTGGTCCAAGATGTTTGAAATATCTGAACTGCACATTTTGAATGAGGTTTTGTATGTCAGGTGTGAATAGGAGTACTCCTATCTGATTGTCAAGTCAAAGTCCATCACACTAAGTGCAATGCCATCCTGGTTCTTTATACCTTGATGCATCGTACTTATGTGTGTAATCAAACATAAGGTAACTAGCCCTTTGAAAATCCCAACTCCTCAGCAAGCAAATCATCATCATCATCATCTCATGTCTTGTTGGAATCTCTCATTTTTTCTATCTCTTTCTTTTCACGCTAACATGGTATCATGACAGTTAATTAGTTCATCAATCATTGTTGCATCCATCCTACATCCACAAAACCATCAGCATACTGCATATCATATCATATAGAAATAGTAGATCATATGATATACATTGCATTTCCATCATTTTCATAATATAGATTTATTATTCTAAGCATCTCATCATTAAAACATTTGTATCACTTACATCCATCATATATTACCATAAATATTGAGAAAAGATAAGGAAAAAGATTGCATTCCATCCATTAGGGGCATAATAGAGATTTTTTATTATAAGCATTTAAACATTTGCATCCATAGAAAACATTATTTACATCCATTATATCATTTAAACATTCATAACATCACATAACATACATAAGCATCTATAACGCTATCACATACACTATCACAACATCTGCATAGCATAACATTTGCACCATCCATACATAATCATCATAAAATAGTGTATAAAAAGATACTGAAAAAGAAATAGATCCATCTACATAATCACTGCATCACATCATGACATCATATATCACATTGCATCACATAGGATAGAACATCATAAATTCATCTTATATCATTTAATCGAATCAAAATCAACATTTCATATATCATCAAATGTAATGTCATGATACAAAGAATCAAATCAATGTACATATGTATGTCAATAAGTACAATCAGCCCATGGGGCTATCAAAAATGAGCCCAAAGGGCACAAAAAGAATCCTGTCTTTGATCAAAATAAAGGCCTAGCCCTACTAGCTGCTGCCCTCGCCACCTGCTCTGTCCCCGTGGCCCTTTGTAGTTCTATGGCTGGTCCTTTGTGAAAAATTGGGAACTCGTCTTGCTATTGGCATAGCCTGATGGTAGTGCATCCTGTAATAGTCGGCCTCCCAAATGGCCTCCCTGTATGACCGAAGCGATATTGTGCTCCGGGAGGAGGAGGCAAACATACTCTCTAACTGATGTCAGCAACCCATCTCTGCCATGGCTTGTAACTCTGCGGCCTGCCTCTACAAAATGGTTTGATCCCGCTCGACCCTAGCCTGGTCCCTCTTAGCCGTCAATATCTATATCTGGGCCTGTAATTGTAAAATCTACCCGTCCCTTGCGTGTAGAAGTGGAGGAGGTTGCACGTGAAGTTGATTCTCACCTCTGTCTCTGGGCAATGTCGCAACTTGATACTGGTGCCCATCTTGTCTATCATGCTGCCCATGGTCCTGATCCTGTATCGGGACATCCTGGTGGGGTTGATCTTGCTTATCACTGGGTGGTTGGATAGGTGGATCTTGGTCCCTAACTAGCTGATCTAGTGACAGCCCTCTGCCTCCCTAATCCTAATCCTATCCTCCCCAACCTTGTCCTGCTCCCCTGCCTCTCGCTCTCCATCAAGTGGATGGTGTACATGGAACTGTCAATCTTAGGGGTGGCCTGAACCAGTCTCGATATGCCTATGTGACTCCCAGATCTGCCTCTCCCTAGTTGTATGGCCACAGGTTGGGCCACTAACTATTTGAAGCTCTCCACTACGTCATGGGTAGGTATGTATTGCTCCCAAGAGCCCTGACTCGCTGTCCTCACAAAAATGGCCACATACTAATCATCGGGCCGATCCTGTGGCTCGCTAAACTATTGTTGCGCCCTACCCAGCAAGTACATATCAATCATGGTATAATTTCACCCCTACATCAAGCGGTCCTGGCGAGCAAAGAATAACTATTGCACATCATCAAACCAAGCTGGCTATCCAAGGTATGGCTGCCATTTGAATACTCGCAAATCGTCAAGGACCCTCCTTCAATGACGAATCTTGTGTTGTCCTATGTATGTAAATGAAAGGCCCCCTCGATATAGCTAGACCACTAGATCATCTATCTCCATTGGAACTGGGACAACTCTCAGATGAAGCATGGGGTTGTGCTCCCATACCCAGATATGTAGGAGTGTAACTCCCACTCCAAGTGCTCTGCCATCCAAGTAGGAGAACTCATGAAGATCTCTATAAAGAGAGGCTAGTAGAACTGGCCCCCATGTAAAAAGTGTTGGTCGCCATCAGGCCATCTGCTCCCAAGCATGCCCCCAACCAGGACTAAAATATCAGCCTCTCCAATCTAGGGAAACAAGACCTGATATGATGGTTGCAATCACTAAATGGTAATGTGAGGTGAGAGAACTGTGGCGCTCTAACTCGATCTGACCCTCATAGAATATAATCTGATTAGTATCCAAGATGGCATAGCAAGCATCCATCCCAACAGCCATGTCATAAATCAACTGCTCACCATGAATAGGAAATTTGAGGATCCGCCACATGCCCTCTATTGTAACTATGGCCTCACCAGTCAGAAGGTGAAATGAAGAGGTCTCACTGTGCCATCTCTCGAAAAGTGCTGCCATCATGCCCAGGTGTGTCTGCACGGGCGGTGCATAGGCGATGTACCAAAGTACCATCTCTCCTAGGCGCTCCTACTCTCGCTCAAAAAAATCCCTCAAAAGGCTAAAAATCTCTCGGGACCTGTAATCGCACAATAGATCTTTCTCGCCTCCCCCTGCGTTGGGAAAAGTCACCGTGTTAAAATTCATCAAAAAAAAAATTCTCCGGACTTGTCTCAACATTCAGAAAGTCACCCCAGCGTCACTTCCTATGAAGGCGGTGTAGTTTGAAATTTGCAAACTAAGATGCTAGGGCCTCCAAATCCTCAAACTACGCCACGATGGTGCACTTTGCCAGAGCGTCCCAGCTTGCACAGGAACCCTAATTTTAAAGTCTGCCACAATGGTGCACTTAACGAAAGCATCAGAGTTTGGAGTTTAGACCTAAACTACAAACAACACTGTGGCAACACATCTTGTGAAGGCGATGTAGTTTAAACACCGAGTGACAGAGTTTGAAATTTTCAGTGGTGCAATATGGTATTGTGCCTAGAGATCTAATTTTGAAAGCATTAAATGAGCATGAAAAAATGAAAAATAAGCTTGAGTCAAGTTGACTCATTGGTGGTCTAGTATCGGGAAGCCTCTGATGCATCCGGACTCAGTCAGAAATGTGCATGGGGAGCTATCATTGCACCATCTGGCCAAGGTATCAGAGATATAAATTGCAGAATCTCCTAAGGCTGAATGTGAAAATGAATTGGAAGTGGCCCCTTGAGGCCTATTTAAGCCTAAAAATTAGGGTTTTTTGACCCCGTTTAGCCATTTTGCTTGGGTTTTAGACCCCCGATCCCATTTTTGTCTGTTCGAGGGCCGTTTTTCTTTTTTTTTTGCATTTTCTGGTCTCCCAAAGCCTTTCTGGGCCTATCGGGCACCTTGTCCTCTTTTTTCGCGAGATCACCCAAAAATAAAAAAATTTGTCCTATCTCTTGAGGGGGCAGTATATCGACATATTTCTCTCACCGAAGCAGCACTAGGTCAAGTTTTAAAATCAAAATTTTTTGGCTTTTCATCAAGACAGTTTATTCTTTGAATCAATGCAACGACTACTTTGCTTCAAAGAGGGACAAAATGTAGACATGGAAAATATACCGACATAATTGATAAAAAATTATTAACACCATTTCATCCTAAATCATCCCTCAATCTAACCATTTAATCGAATACTTTTATTTGATTAAATTCATCAAATTTTCCTCTCTTAATTAAATAAATCATTTTATCTAATTAATTCTTTCTCTCTTGTTAATTAAATCAATCTACCTAATCTAATTAACCCTGTGTCCATATTTAATTAAATATCTAAGGTCTATCTATTAAATTAAATAAATTAAACCTTGTTTAATTTAAGCTAACCAACTATCCCCTTTAGTTAAATAAAACAAAATATTTATTTAACTAGGTCTAAAATCACATCCTTCTGATCTTTGATTTAAATAAACCCATAAATCTAAGTCAAATTTGTCACATCATCTAATCTCTCATTAAATTAATTAACCTCTGATTAATTTAATCCTAATTCATGTCCCATCCTCTAGCTTTTTCCACTTGCACATGAAAATAGATTTAATTCATTTATCAAATCCCTATTTTCTCTCAACATCGCATAATGGAGGAATATTCTCTCAAATTTGAATTCAAATCCAAGTGGACTTTGTCCTTCCAACAAGACATTTACTCCACCTAATAAGTTATTTTTCCTTGATCCAGGTGGCATTTAAGACATTCCTTTTCCCTCTTACATGTCTTTTCACTAATTTCAAATATCACCTAATTGCATTTATGGGCACATTCATCAAAATGTGCACATCCTCCATCCATCCATCTCTTGACAAGTGGCACCTTACCATTTGTTGAATGTTAGTTCCACATTGCTTCATTTTGGGAATTTCTCCAACTTTTCATTCTATAAATAAGAGGCTTCATTCCTCATTTTAGCATCCACAATTTGAGCAAAGTTACTATACTCAAATCCACACTCAAGCATAGCAATTCTCATCCATTTCATCAAAGTCTTAGCTAGGTTATGCATATTTTCATCTTGGAGCACAGTTGAATCTTCAACAAAGTGGATCACATCCTCATCAAAGCTTGCATAGGAGTTGGGAAAGGGCCAATTTCCACATCAAATTGGCACCAACTCCCCCAAGATATTAAGAATTTGCATTGCATTTGAATAGGATTTAATGTCTTTGGTTTATACTTGTTTATGTTCTTCATTTCATTTCTTTTTCTTCGCAATTGAAATGGATTTCTTGGGGAATCATGATACTAACTTGCATTTGATCTAATATAGTGTTTATTTCTTGTGTTTGTCTAGGTTTGGAATCGTGGTTCACAGTTACTAAGTTTGTGTGTGCAAGAGTAACCATTCCATCTTAACCCTGCCAGGTGGCTAACCTCCTCTACCTTAACCATACTCTTGGTCTTCGACAACCTACAACTTATGTAAACTCAAGCACCCATTAATAGATTAGTGTCCAAGAAATATAAATCAAGCAATATAATTTATCTTTCTAATATACCATTCTCTATATTGCATCATTTTAATTAAATAATAATCATTGCATTCCATTTTTACTAAAATAAAATAAACATTTACTGATTCCATCATTCAAATAACACACATTTATTTTACCACACATAATTATTCATATTTTAGTTCCACATAAAGTAAAAAAAAGCAATATTGTAGTTTGAGATGTGACATCCTTCCCCACTTGGAAGAGACATCAACATAACATAGTATGAAATATCCAGTATAAAATTCATAATAAGCATAATTAGAAAGTATGCTAGAGTCTCAAATGTAGAAAAGATCTTTCTGTCTTCTGCATTTTCCCAGGTGACACTATCTAGAAAATATTGGTCCCACTAGACGCTATACTACACAACATCTTGGTTCTGTAACTTAACATTCCGCCTCACCAAAATCCTGGTGGGCTCCACTAGCACCACCCTTCGATCCTGAACCTACAATGCACGCCAATCAAGTATATCAGAAAGCTAGGTGGTACGACTTAAGCACAAAAACATGGAAAACATCATGTATATGGGAGAGAGTAGGGGGTAGAGAAAGCCTATAAGCAACTGGATTGATGACTTACAAAATATCAAACAACCCAACATATTTAGGGGCAAGCTTAGAGTTCTTTCCAAAAGAGATTTAACTCTTATGCGGTTGAACCCTCAGGAAGACCTTATCTCCCACTGAAAACTATCTAAAGGTTTTGTTCCTATCTGCAAAACTCTTCTGACAATCTAAAGCTTGTTTCAAATTTTCCTTAATCAACTTCATCTGATCCTCCATTTCTCTAAACATCTCTGGTCCAATAACAATCTCGTCTTCCACCTTATCCCAACTGATAGGTGTACAAAATTTACGGCCATACAAAGCCTTGAAAGGTACCATTCCTAGAGAGGCATGACATGAATTATTGTAAGCGAACTCCACTAAAGGTAGGTACTCCTCCCACTTAGGTTGTTGATCCATACAGTACATCCTACAGAGATCCCCCACTACCTAATTCATCCTCTCTATCTGACCACCGGTCTCAGGATGGTAAGCTAAGCTAAAGTTCAATTTCATTCCCAAAGAGGCATTCAATGTAGTCCAAAACCTGGAAGTCATACGAGTGTTGTGATTAGAGATGATCGTCTCTGGCACTCTATGCAATCAAAAAATATCTTGCAAAAACTTCTTTGCTAAGACCAATGAGCCATCCTTAAGATTCCCAAGTTCAATGAAGTGAGCTACTTTCATCATTTTTTCAACTAAAACTAGGATGACATCATGTTGGTTCTTGGTCATAGGCAACCCTTGAATAAAATCCACTGTGATTACCTGCTATTTATATTCTGGCACCCTATGTGGGTATAGGAGTCCTTCCAAATGCACATGATCATCCTTAACTCATTGACATTCCAAACATTGAGCTACAAAAGTAATAACATCCTTCCTAAGTCCTTTCCAGATATACAATAGTTTGAGTCCCTTTGTCATTTTCGGTACATCAGGGTGCCTTGAATATGTTGCATTGTGAAATTCAGTCAGCACTAATTCCCTCAATCTCATTGCATTAGGAACATACATACGTCCCTGGTATCTTAAGAGTCCATCATTCTCAAACAAATAGCCATCATAACGATGATTTGAAGGATCCTGCTCTAGGGCTTGTTTCACCCTATCATGATGCTCATCTCTTGGCAAAGCTTGGATCACCTGTTGTCTAAAATTTGACCTTATAGTCACCAAAGCTACAAGATGTCTCCTCCTACTCAAGGAATCTACTACTATGTTTTCTTTCCATTTTGTATACTCTATGCCAAAGTCATATTCACTCAAAAACTCTAACCATCATCTCTGTCGAGCATTCAAGTTGGGTTGAGTGAAAATATACTACAATCCCATATGATCTGTTTTCAATTCAAAAGGCTTCCCTAAAAGGTAGTGCCTCCACATTTGAAGTGCATGCACTATGGTAGCCAACTCCAAATCATGTGGTGCATAGTTCAATTCATGTTGTTTCAATTTCCTAGACTTGTATGCCACCACCTACCCTTCCTGGATAAGAATTGCTCCTACACCTTCTCCTGAGGCATCTGTTATCACTGTAAAGTGACCATTTGGATATGGCACAATCAGGATAGGTATAGAAGTAAGTTTCTCCTTTAGTTTTTGAAATTACTTCTCACACTTATCACTCCATTCAAATTTCTTTCCTTTCCTTTGGAGTGTAGTGATGGTTGTTGCAATGGTTGAGAACCCATGAACACGTTTCCTATAATAATCAGCAATCCCCATAAAGCTGGGGACTTCTAAAAGATTTAGTGGTGCTCGCCACTCCATGATTGCCTTTATCTTATCTAGGTCCACTACTATCCCCTCAACTGAGATAACATGTCCCAAATAGTGCACCTCTATCTAGTAGAATGTACACTTAGACATTTTCCCATAAAGCTTTTGGTCCCTCAAGCATTGTAACACTATACTTAGATGTTTATCATGCTCTTCCTCTAACTTAGAATATATTAAGATATCATCCAGGAAAACTAGCACAAAGTCATTTAGGCAGTCTCAGAAGATGTTGTTCATCAAATTCATAAAAGTTGTTGGGGTATTGGTTAGTCCAAACGGTAACGTCGTGAACTCATAGTGCTCGTATCTAGTCCTAAAAGTAGTTTT
Source organism: Sequoia sempervirens (assembly GCA_007258455.2). Classification (NCBI taxonomy): domain Eukaryota; kingdom Viridiplantae; phylum Streptophyta; class Pinopsida; order Cupressales; family Cupressaceae; genus Sequoia; species Sequoia sempervirens. The sequence continues at coordinate 1,017 of VDFB02169839.1, read as the reverse complement.
GTAAATGTCTTCATCTTTAATCCTTAACTAATGGTATCCTGATCTTAGATCAATCTTCGAGAATACCTTAGCTCCTTTCATCTGATCAAACAGCTCATCTATCCTAGGAAGCGGATATTTATTTTTTATGGTAACCTTGTTAAGCATTTTGGGTAAGTGGACCAAGATGGTTCCCAAAAAAGGGGCTTAAGTGGCCAATTTTTTTTTTCTGAAATTAGAAATACTGACCTTGGACATGAAATTGAGGATACTTACACTCAAAATTTTGAGATGGAACAAAAAGAAGGATTCAAGTGCTCTGAGTCTACTTTCTAAGCTACTAATTTATTTTGAAAATGGCTGAGAATAAGGGGTTCAAGTGAGGGACGCACACAAATTGGTGTTGTTTTTGTCAGAAAAACATAACATAGCAACTCTAGTACGACCCTCATACAATGAAATTTTTTTTAGTATTTTTTAAATCGCTACAATCAAAAGCTAGGTAACAATATATAGTTGATGCATGATTTTTCTGATAAATTTTTAATGAATATTTTATTTTTTACTAATTTTCGAAGTCGACACTTCCTAAAAAATAGAATTTTGGCCATGCTACCCCTACAAATTTTTGAAACTAATTTATTTTAAAAAACAAAAAAATTGTAGAATGGAGTCTAGTTTCTAAAAATGTAATTTATTTGAAATTTTGATGAACGGTTAATTTATAATGCAAAAAACACCAAACACTTCTTTTTTCCAAAAAAGAGACATACAAAAAAAAAAATTATGGATGAACGGTTTAACATTGTCATAAAGTGAAAAAAATTACATCGTTGGATAGCTAAGAGAGAACCTAACATTACCCAGATGTTCGATTTTGTTTGATATTGAACCATGTGCAATCCTGATGGTGAGCAGAAACCCAATTATGTGAAATAGTGTAGAAATTGCAAAAACATGTCTCTGGTCGTTGGGAATTCCCTCCAAGCCTTTGGGTTGGTTGGTATTCCAAGGAAAATACCAATCCTAAGGCTCGGG
>VDFB02169838.1:0-21134 GCA_007258455.2 Sequoia sempervirens | reverse complement strand
TTCCTAAAAAGTAGGGATGAAAAACTGAGATCTGGGTTTTGTAGATTAGGTCGCTCTGAGCAGACCGAGATCGTCAGGTTTTGGAAACTTTACATTTTAACCCCTCATGCAAAACATGCACACCCAAATTTTGACCTTTTTGATAGATTTAACAAGGCTTTTACTCATTTCTTATAAGTGTAACAAAAATTTTAATTTTGGGGTATAACATAATTAATTTAATAAAGTGACTAAAATAAAATATTATATTATAAAGTCACTTGTGGAATAAAATATTATTATTTTCTACAAGCTTCTTGGAGGTGATTGTGAATTCTTTATAAGGAGCTTATTGGAGACTAATTGACATATCTTGAGTTTGCATATTTACATACCAGTATTGGTGAAGCTTGAATGCTTGATTTCCTGCGGGTTTGAAGACTCTAAGGTACCGGTTTCAGTTGTGAAATATCAACCCTAGCTGGATTGAGTGGGAGATATTTCAGTCTTTCAAGTTGTGCCAAAATTTTGTGGCCTTTGGCCAAATTTTGATCTTTGGAGGAAATCGATTTGAAGGATATCATTTGCAGATTGTGATGAAGTTGCTTTTAGTCAAAGAGACCATCGATTAGCTCTTGAGGAGGATGAAATCACCTTGCGTTGCTGGTTCTATTTCTATATATGTTGCTGGTAAATTCGTGGTTCTTACTTGTGGCTGGTCTCACAAAGTACTTGGTTCGATTTTGATCCAGAAGGCTGTTAAAAATCATTAAAGGTCTCTTTTATGGTTGCTGATCTTCTCCTACTCCAGCCGCTGCCATTTTGCATCATAGGGACGGCTACAAAAAGAGTTTTGATTATTCTTAGTGGCTGCTATCACAATTGTATGGTGATTTCCAGGTTCTGATATAAGTTTGCAATCATGCTTCTTTAGTAGTATCTTGCTTTTTAATAAGGGGTTAGTCACTGTCATATACAGTGGATTGTAAATTCAGTCATGGAGTCAAGTAGACTTGTATATGTAAAAGTCGATGATGAATGTAGTCTCATATTCCATTAAGTCTGATTTGCATTAACATATCATTTCCAGCTTGCAGCAAATTGTATCTCAATCAAAAAATCATATTAGGAAAGTTGGAGTTTGGCTGCAAATTGTTTGACATAATGTCAAGTTGTTGTACCTTCATAACAATTTGAGTAATTGTATGCTAAGTGTTTGCTACATTGCCTATTAGCTGTAGATGTCAATTTTAGTCATATATATGCATTGAAAAATACAAAAAAAAATTGCATATCATTTCTTTACATCTAATAGTTGTCTAGCATTGTTAGAGAATCATTTGCATCAATCAAAACCAAAACAAAACAAACTGAAACCATTTCCAATAGTCATCAAGTTTGCACACCAAGTGTTTGTCAAAATTCCTAAGGCAGAAAATCAGAGGTTTTTGATCAGATTTGGCAAGGCACTTTACATACTTAGAGTTGAGCTTGACTAGATGTACATCATGTTCAGCAGAGACTTAGTCATCTATGGCAGCCAGGGCACAGGATGAGGATAGCAGTGTGGGATCTCCTAGCATTCACACTCAGGATACAAATGCAGTGCCTCTTGTGATGGTTAGGCAAGAGGAATTAGTTGGTGATAGATGCATGCTTGAGTGTCTGGTTGATTTCAATCTATGGTTTGGAGTTATGCGCGAGGACAGTTGTATTCCAGCTTTACCATGGGTTCTATCTCATACTTCATTGGTTGATGACAGTACTACTTTGAGGACAGCAACAGTTGAGATGGATAGCGGTAGTTGGGATTGTCACTTTGGTGTTAAGGGACAAATTGATGACGAGCTCTTATCATCCTTTGACAGTAGAGACACGTTTTGCTCTATCATGGACTTGATTCACAGGCTATGTGGTGTTGTTCTTATTTATACCAGCAGCTTGACAGGTATTGGTATATGTTTTTATGCACCTATGTTGGGCATCTTTCACATCTACAGGAGACCACTTAGGGTGGATTGGATTGTTGATGACATAGACACATTGGTCATGGTTGCAAGTTCAAGAGTTATTGGAGATTTGAGCATCAGGGTCTACATTGGTACTCTTGAGATTGACATTGGTCAATCTTATCAAAAGAAGATGATTCCTTCTGAGTCTTGTTCACAGGCCCTTTATTTGGTTCCAGCTTCTTTTCAAGAGATTGATGACATACATGAGGGTACTATTCTCACTCCTGAAAGCAAATCAGGACACTTGCAATTGCTTTCGGATAGAGGTTTTGTTGACAGGACTACAAAGGGTAATGATGATGTTGTGGCAAGATCAACTCATCCTATTATGAGTTGTGAGTCTTCTTCTGATGATGGTAGAATAGGATGGAATACACACGACTACTCTGGTTGTCCATTGGCGGAGTCAAGGGAGTTTCATCTCGATTGCATCATGAGGTGTGCTCATCAATTCTCTTTCAACCCACATGTACAGGATTTGATGATGACATTGATGACACAAAGAGATGGGTTGAATAAGGGATGTTTGGATTCACTCTGGTATGACATGCTTCAGATTTTAGATGATGAGTCTAAGTTTGACAGGTCTCTCACTTTGATTTCTCTAGTTGGATGTTTCCAGCAGCAGGAGTTTGAGATTTGGTTCAATTGGACTCTAGGGGTTATCAGAGTGGCACAACGGAAGTCAGTTGGACTTCCAGTTTGTTCATGGGATCCAGGTAGGGATTGCTTTTGGATACATGATAGCAGTACTTCTATGGCAGAGCTCTCTAATTAGCGAGTGGTAGAGATCCCTGTGCACAATTTATATAGGGATGATTTTCAGAGTTGGGATCCAGGAGTTTACTTGTTGGGAAGTTGGCTTCACAGATTGACAGGGCTTGACCATGTCAGGAGTTACAACTGTATACAAAGGTTGCTGGTTGGAGTTCTTTACAAGATCATTTGGGATCCGTGTGGTTGGCGGACAGACACAGATGGTTTGTTATTCAGGTATCAAATGTTGTGGCAGTTGAGTGGATTCGCAGATGCGGATTGCTTGAGGGCAAGCAATCTTTGGGAAGGGAGAACTGTCATGTCCCCGAATTGGAGGTATTAAATTAATTATTTATAAAATTATTCCAATAAATTAATATCAAAATGATGACTTCATATTTAATTGATTTAATAAAGTGACTAAATAAAATAATACATCATAAAGTCACTTAAAGGAATAAAATAATATCTCTAGAAGTTTCTTGGAAGGCATTGAGAAATCTTTATAAGGAGCTATTGGCCTAGCATTTGAGCATGCTTGACTTGAATCTCTTTTTTTCATTACCGGTTTAGGAAGAAGCTAAATGTTTTGCATTGCTCGAGGGTTTGAAGACTCTAGAGTACCAAGTTCACTTGTGAAAGATCAACCCTAGCTGGAGTTGTTGAGAAATCCACCCAGGGTTTCTATAAGTTCTTTATTGCACATTAAACAAGGGTTTTCTGAATCATTGCAATAGCTGTTGTATTATTGCAAGGATTTATTTAGTGCAGTAGCTAAGGTATTATTGCACTTGCAAGTTGAATTGATGCAGTAGCTGGCTTATTACTGCATTGCACAATTGTAGCAGCTGGTTTATTGTTGCATTTGTGAAGAGAGGTTATTCTTGTTTGAATCGATCGTTTTCCAAATTTAATGGTCTTTAGACCAAATTTGGAAAAGAAAAGAAATCTGATTTATTTATAGTTTCAGCTATTTGGTGGATTTCGATTTTGAAGATTAACTCTCAGTCTTTGAGAAATTCGAACTTGTGAGGAAATTCTAAAAGATTATTTCAGACTTGGTGGAACTCATTTTTGTGGAGAAATTGTACAGTTTTGGGCATATCGATTCTGAAGGATTATGCTCTATGGTGAAATCGAATGCTGATTGGTTATTTTATTATTCTTATTGGGCCACTTTCATAAGGGGACGAATATTTCAGACAAGACAAATAATGAATGCCAAGTCAGAATAAAAGATAGAATCGATAAAGCTGAAAGGAGGCTTGATATATCAAATAGAGAGTATTATTTTCTAGAGTAAATTCGTCATTTGCTTGAAGAGGCCGATATTATATCTTTTTGGAAGAAGTCGGCCGCTAAAGACAAGGTAATGTGAATGAGACAAATATCGATTGAAGTTTTTATTTTCCGAATTAAGGAAAAGCCAAATAAAATCGGGAGCTGCTTGATGGATGGCTAAAGACAAACATGAAGGACGCCATTTCTAGTTGATGCGACTTGGAGGACTGAAGGCATTTTAAAAATCGTTCTTTCTTGGAGAGGTATCGCTGGTCAACAAGGAGTCTGAATGCTGCTATTCGAGGCACAAAGAGACCCGAATCATGCTAGTCTACTTTGCTAGGCGTCAACTCATCAAATATCGAACCAGGTTCTTTATAATTTAGAAGCACTTGCATTTTTGAGGCATTCTTGCATTACATGGAATCACTATCACTTGCTAAAACATTGTAATTAATTTGCAGTCTTCTAATGTATTGCTGTCAAGAACAGCAATGAGTATTGGCATCATATAGAAGGTTGCTAAGTCATTTAGTTTAGAATTTGTCTAGCCTGGAAGGCGATCAGTTTTGAGTATTGTAATGAAATTGCATAGTACAATAAAATGTTGGAAATGCATGACAACTGATTGTCATTATGTCTCTGTTATCTTTTGCATTCTCAGCCATATATAAGCGATGAGAAGGGTCAGAAATATATTGCATTGCATTTTATTTCAATTTCAGTCATTAAGCATTGCATATTAGAAGCCTTATAGTTATACTATCATCCTATGTATCGTAAAATACAAAAGGAATTCACAAACAGAAGTAGGAGAGTTTACAAGCAAAGTGTTTTGACATAATTCTTGAACATCAAAAGGTGAAAATTTATATCAGAATCAGCAAGGCTCTTTACAGATAATCATTTCTAAAAATCTCCCTTTGACATCAGTGACAAACATTCCAACAATAACTTCAAAATTGTGTCCTCCAAGAACTTTGGAGTCCCCTTGCCTTCCAATTAGCCCAAGGGAAGTCAAGAAATAGGCTAATTGCCTTCGAATTGACTAGGCCTGAGAAGGGGACATTACATAGAGAGAAGAAATTAAACAAAAATTTGATAAAGGTTTGCTATATAATCCTCATGTATGATCTTTGAATAAAAGTTTATGAGCAAGGCTGCCTCGTTTTGAGTGCAATACGTTCTTTATTTTTCTTAGGCTCTTTGTATAACTATCATATACATCTTGTCTATCCTAGCTACACATGGAAATGACTTTGGTTCATTTTGTACATGTATATGATATTATTGCAACAATATATCAACATAATGGTTTCAAAGAATTCAAGTCAATAAATGTAGGTCATTATATTCTTACCAGTAGGAGAGAACACCTGCTTTTCTGCAAATGGAAGATGACCAAGACCATGTTCAACAACCTACAAGGAATTTTACATGTTCCCAGTCATGCATCAAATAAATTAGACATCATAAGGTTCTAGCACAATCCCAATAAAATTAGCAATTTGTTGAATTGCTTTATAAATAAAGATATTGACAGTGGAAATACCAAACGAATCAGTTGATCTGCATAAATTGTTAAATCACGTTTGGTAATTTTAGTATTATCTAGCAATGTATCCATTCCTTTTATCTGTGAATCAAAAGTATACTTGTTAGTTCCATCGAAGGAAAAGTCCAGATGAGTTAGGTTGTTGTAATTGCCTTTAGGTCATTAGACGATAAAGTTAGAAGTGGTAATCTGAAACTTTTATCCTTGAAAAGCTTTATTGCAGATTATTTTTTTACTAGTTAGTTTCTGTTTGCATACTAGGAATATTGGAAAGCTATTAGTTTCAGAATAGATGTCAACTATGAAAAGATACCAAATTTAAATGTTTTACCTGAAAGGTAGAGTTAATAACATAGAGATTGGGAAATATTTTACACAAATCATGTTCCCCAAGCTTTATTCGAATATGTTGCACTATCAAATGAATGGCAACTTGATTATCTCCTCCACGAGGAATGATGATATCTGCATGCTTCTTTGATGGCAATATAAATTCATCATAAGCTGGCTTCACAAATTTGTAATACTGCATGTCATCCATGTAATCAAAGTTTTTAGTTTCTTACAATCCATTAGGCATACAGGTTGTACAAATAAGAGCACAATCCACTAATGCAAAATTTACAGCTGAAAGGACTAAGATCTGTCCAGAGTAGATGGCAATTTGTGATCCTAACAAGGCTGAAAAGCAGAAATATTCACCAGGAAGCCAAAGTAATAAACTTAGTTATGTTTTAAACTTTACAATATTATTAAGACAATATTAATAAGAGCCATGGAGACTTCCAGGACTTGCCTTATCAAGGAATGATCCTATATCTTGATCTTGCACTTTATTTCGCCTAATTCTCCTTCCAAGCCGTATGTCAGCATCTGCACCAAAAATATTTTTCATGTAAGTAGCCAGATCAATAACAGCTATCTCCAGATACAAGTATAAATTAAAAATTAAAAATACTTTAAAAGCAGAACAAACTATAAATATGCGTGTTTGGCTTTGATTTTTCTCAGTAAGCATTATGGTTTCAATTTCATCATGTTAGTAAATGGAAAAATGGCTGATCAAAGGGGAAAGAACATTAAGCTTCTCGATGGAAATCTATGAAAGAGAACTTAAAAGTAAATATCACAGGATTATTAGGAGAATGAAATACCATAGGAACAGAGCTCATTTCGGTATCCTCTATATTCAGATTCACAAAAACATACACACACAACAATGTTTCTCACGACGGAGATGCAGGGACATAGTTTTGGTGACAGAACTTTTTTTAGCAAATTTGGGGCCATCTATAAAACTAGTATAAAAATTGATAATTAGATATTTGAAATGCAAAAATTAAAACACTTAAACATACTAAAAGAAGCTGAAATTTAATTTGTTTTAACAAGTCATAAAGAGGATAAGCATTCAAGAAGGAGGAATAATATTTATTTATCAACAATTATCACCGTTTTATTCATTCTTCTTTATTTGTTGGTACATATTGAAAAAATTGAATACAAGGATAAGTCAGCCAACATAATATGATGTAATGTCCCCTTCTTAGTAGCCACTCTGGAGTATCATTTAGCCTTTATTATTCCCGGAGGCTAAAGGAGAAATAAGGGAATAATAATTAAATTAATTATTTATAAAGTTATCTCAATAAATTAAAATCAAAAGGGGCGACTTTATTTTTAATTAATTTAATTAAAGTGACTAAAATAAAATAATAAATTATAAAGTCACTTTGGGAATAAAATAATATTTTAGAAGCTTCTTGGAGGATCTTTCTAGAAGATCAAAAAGTTCTTTATAAGGAGCTGTGAGCTAGCCATTTGAGCATGTCTTGGATTATACTTTTCATATTAGTTTGGTGAGAACTTGAAGGCTTAGCTTGTCTGAGGGTTTGAAGACTCTAGGATACCAGTTTCGGTTATGAAAGATCAACCCTAGCTGGAAGACTGTGGAGGAGGTCAAATCAGATTTCCTACAAGGGTGATTATTGCAAATTTAATGGTATTTGACCAAATTTGGAGCACAAGAGATTCGATTTTGCTTGGAAGAAGCATTGATTGTTTTTGGAGGTTCACATTTAGCTACAGCAATTTCATTGACAGCCGATTATTCTTGTGAAAGTCGTGGCTTTGCTTACCTCCCAGGCACACCATCATTTTGCAATTGTCAATTACCAGCAGTTCGAATAAGGAGGTTTGTGGGGAGATTGAAGTCTTGGTGAGAGCGATTGGAGAATAGAGGAAGTCGCCATTGTCAAGGACGAGTTTGCTGCTACACAAAACGAGCTCAAGAAAAGTCTAGTCGCAACTGTATAGAAGTCATTGGTGTCCCTGCCAGGTTGGAACGATTTATTATCTAGTTGCATTGTATGAGTGTTGCATTTAATATACAGGTCTGCATTCATAGTTGTATCGCTGTCATCACAGCTGAGTTTGCATTGGCATTGCTACTTATTTGTAATAGTCCCATGAAGTTAATGTAAGTGGTCAGTATTTGCAAAATATTGTAATGGTTCTGAGTTTCAAAACTGCAATTCAATATATAATGGAGTTTGGAGTTTGCATGGCAATTGTTTGTAAAAATTTCTACAAGCAGTATTTGCTCATTTCAAATAGTTGCATCTTATTTCAGTCATCTTAAGTCTTGAAAAATCAGAAAAAGTTTGCATTTCATACCTCACTGCATTTTCAGTCATTAGCATACTTTGTTAGAGTCTATTCATGCATATTTTTACCATCATATGAAAAAGAAATATCTTCTACATGCTGAAAGAGAGTTGCAAGACAAGTGTTTGAAAAAATCCAAAACCACTCAAACTGAAAATTTAGAGCAGAATTGGCAAGGGTCTTTACAGTGGTATTAGAGCTAGCTTCCTGCTAGCTTGTGAAGTTAGAAAAAGATAGTGTTATGTTATGAATCTAGACGATCAAGCTTATATAACATATAGAAGAGAAAGGAGACAAGGTTTTGATCCATTTGCTACCGATTCCTCATCCGAGGAAGAAATTATGGGAGATAGGGCCTGTTGGCATTTAAATTTGCACCTCTGGAATGCGTATTTGAAATGGACAGCTATGCACAGTAAAACTGCTCTTCAAATTAGGAGGGGAAGCTCCCTCTTGCTGATGGTGTTGAAAGAAAGTAAACTAAAAACTAAGTTGCCTATCTTTTTGATCAGCTAGAGCACAAGGTTTATTAAACACAAACGCATGCAGCTGAGATTTTCTGATTTAAGAACTTCAACTACGACTAACTTAAGCTAAAGACGTTTCTAACTTCTCAAGTAATGCGCAGAGCAAGAGAAACTAGAAATGAACAAGGTTGATTCTCTGACAAAGTGCTTCAATAAACTCTTTCTCAACATACATCTACACACTTCAATGTAAGCTAAAATTAAGATCACAAAAGCATAACACAAATAACGGAAATCTGAGACGTTATACCAAGGCAAAGGAGGCTCATGATTTTATTTCTCAAACTTCTGGAACAAGAATAACTAAACACATGCCTGGAACAAGAGCTTGCAGCTAAAGAGGCTTGCAAAACTTGTTCTTACACAATAGGAGCAACAATTACAATAACTCCTTGTTGGCTAAAAGAGACTCAACAATTCGCTATCATAAAACAATTGAACAACACTTGAACAAAAAATAGAAGGCACAATAGGCTAAGCGTTTTGTTATCACTAGCATGGTTAAAGAAAACTAATGAGCAAAGGCTCTTATTTATAGGCAAGCATAGGAGTAGGGAACCCTAAAATCTCCTTGCTTTCACAATCTAGGGCTTGCTCAACAAGCAAGCTTTATTTCTAAATCTAGAAAGAAGATAACATCTAACACCTAAGAAAGCAGGAAAAGCGGGAAACGCCAACTATTACATTTATCTTCTTTCTCTTCTTCAAAGAATGGATAAGAATTGCTCCAAGAATAGAAAGAAAGCTTTAAATCTCTATGACATCCGCTAAAAAGTAGGAAACTGTGTCCCGGTTTGGTGCATCTATCCCATCAATAACAAAATTGCGTTTTTCCAAGATATCTTCTCCATTTGCAATTAATCTCAGGAAATCTTCGACCTCATTGGCTACTTTTTCAAATCTTGCTAACATCATGGCAAGGTGATTCATTCTGCCACCAACTGTATTGCTGCTATCACAGCTGTGAACAACACTCTAAAATTGAGCTTGCACTTCATCAAGCCCGACATAGGAACCATCTTCAAGACTGTACCAAGAAGGAATCTCTGTGACAAACTCATTGATGAAAAGAAGAGATTTGATTACCCGTTGTTTGTAGGCAATAAACTCCTCGGATATCCTCTCGTAAGTCTTAACCTTGACGCTCTCTCCAAGCAAGGATCTGCCTCTTGTGTTCTTTTGAAGTCGCTGAACCATAGGCTGTATCTAAATCAACAATGATGATTTCATGCCTTGGTTTTACTTCAGCCACTAATTGTTCAAACCCTTGGATACTTTGACATAGCTCATGAGCGTTTTCTCTCAACTGAAACATCTGTGCCAAGATCTCCTTTCCTCTGACAATGAAACTCTCAATCCACTCTTGAGTTTTTTTCCCACAAATGACCAGCTGCCTCAACTGATGATGATCAACTGGTGTATCTAAAACCTGGGGCAGCAACAGAGTAGCCTGTGAAGAACCATGGGCAAGGTTAGAAATATAAAGCCTAAGTTGCTATATTTCAGCCTTGAGGGCTGCTTTGTCTTCCCCATCCTTGAGCACTCTTTCTTGAAGATTTTCGGACACAACTCTGAACAAACTGACATTCGTATGTCTGGTATTTCTACCTGTTGTGACCTTTTCACACATCGCCCCATCGCAAATGGGGACCCCCAGTAGTTTGCTAGTTTTTTTGGGTTTTGTCTCCGCGCAACGGTTTCATGAGGTCACTTCTTTTAGAATTTCAAGTCAGTCTTTTGAGAATCATCCGAGCCAAGTCAATAATCCATGCTTGAATCAGTGCATAAACGTCATGGAAGTGCTCAGAAGGTCCAGGAGACGAGGATCGCTTGTGCTTTGGGCCAATTCTGACCTTTCCTACTTTTTAGGGAATCTGCTTTTTTGCTTTTTCATTTTTTCATTTTTGGCATTTTTGGACCGAACGGGGTTCCCTATTTTTTAGGGATTTTGCTTTTTCTATTTTTAGAAAGTCAACCCTAGTCAACGGGTCAACATTTCCATCTTTAGAACCAAAAATAACCAAAAAATTGAAAAATCATTGAAAAATCAAAGTGAAAATCGAAAAATCAAATAAAAAATCAGGAAAAGCATGGAAAAGCAAGGGAAAATTTGAGAAAATCAACCCAAAAATCTGGAAAAATCAGTCAAAATCTGAGAAAAATCACCAAAAAAATCAACCAAAGGGCATGAAATTCATGATAAATTTTGCCTAAGTCTAGAAAATTCACCATCAAGAGAACATGTTCAGCCATTAACAAAGTCGGCCCTATAAAGGAGGGAAGGTAAGGATGGAGAGTTCGCCATCAAGAAGATAATAAAGATGTCGGCCCTTAAATTGAGGGACATGGCATAGAAGTGATGAAGTCCGCCTTTGCCTTGGTAAGGAGATGGCATGAAGTTTTAAGAGATCAGCCCTACATTTGAGGGACATGGCAAAGACTCTTGGAAGTCCGCCCAGCCATGGCAAGCCATTTAGAAAGTCTGCCCAAGCCTTGAGTAAAGATGGCAAGACATGTGTGAAGTCCGCCCTAGAAAGAAGGGAAGTATGCCATGAGGGACATCCAAGCCCAACCAAAGTCCGCCCTCACCTTGATAGAAAATGGCTAAGGCACAAAGAAGTCCGCCCTTGACTTGGCATGACACCTCCAAAGTCCGCCATGACTTGAGAGAGGAATGGAAAGCCTTCTTTAAAGTCCGCCCACCATGGAAAGACACTTGTGAAGTCCGCCTAGGCATGAGAAAGGGGGAAAATTGAAATTTTTTTGCTTAGTGTTTGATGCCTAGGAAGAAAATCCGAAATTTGTCTAAGTATGGAGGCTTTAGAAGGAGAAAATGCGAATTTTGGCTAAGTATGAGTGTGAAAGGAAAATGTCAAGGAGAGTGTGAAGTCCGCCATACCTTGATGGAAGATGGAAAGAACTTGGGAAAGTCTGCCTAGGCCATGGCAAAGGAAGTGTGAAGTCCGCCTAGCATAAGAAAGAGGAGAAAAGATTAAAAATTCACCTAAGTATGAGGCCTAGGACAAAGATTGGTGAATTTGGCTAAAGTGCACAGAGGGAAATGTACATGGCTAAGAGGCAAGAAAGTTCGCCCTTGGCTAAAAGAGGTTAAAATTTGTCTAAGTATCATGGAAATTTTTCCTAAAGAAGACATCCAAACGCATACTTTGCCTGGAGAAATTCGTCCAAGCAAGAGAAAAATTGATTTTGGCATGAGAAAATATGCCTGGCACAATTCGAAGTCCCCCATGGCAGAAGAAAATGAGGATTTGGTGTAACATTTATTGACAAGATGGCTAAAATTTTAACTTGGCTAGACGAGAATTGAAATAAATTTGGAAAATAAACATTTAGCCAAAGAAAAGGGGAGAAAAATTAAAATAGCCATGGATCCAAAAACGAACGGGTTGGAAATAAATTAAATATTTTAATATTTTAATAATTTATTTCCAATACTTAGAAATATAAAACGACTTGGAAAAAATAAAATTTCGCCAGGGATGTATTAGAAGAAAATAAATTGCACCGGACAAAGATAAAATCCATGGGAAAAATTAAATTCGCCATGAATTAAAACTTGAAAAATCGAATTTAATTGGACATTTAATGTTTTTTTCAAAATTTCGAAAATCAAAGATAAACACTGAAAAAAATCAAATTTTGGAAAATCAAAGAGATTTGCTTGGATAAGCTTGCCATGGAGTCTTTTCGAAAAAAAATGGAAACTTACCTGTTTGAAGAAGAGAAAACAAATCGAAATCGAGAGAGAAAGAGGCAGTTGCTAAAACAGATTGAATTCTTCAGCATTATAATGAGTTTCAGCAACTCATTTTTCACAGACACAGCTGAAGAGAAGCTAATCTCTCGAAATTGTAAGATGATCAATTCTACTGCAGGCAAGATCGATATTTTTTTTAGGAAGGAATAATTTTATGCTGAAGAAGTAATTTTTTTTCGAAGAAGTGAAGAAGTTCTTGGCTGAAAGTCGAATTTCTCAACAAGACAGGTGCACTTTGTCACTTGATTTTTGATTAAATTCTCGAAGTTTAAATCTAATCTACAGCCAAAAGTTCTTTCCTGAGGTTTGGAGTTCAATTGGATAAATTCATCATTTCTCCTTCTGTCTTTTTCATCTTGGCTAAGTTCTGGCTGAAATTTTAATTAAATTCATTTACTTTCAGCTTGCTTTTTCACAGAAGTTTAATTATTTAATGAGCTGAAAGTAAAATATTCGAACACAAGGCATGAAAATAAATTATTTTAAAAAAAAGTCTTCGTATTAATGTTAGTATTTTTACTGCAGGTTAATGACCACAGCAGGAGAATCATCGAAGAAGGTGCCAGTGAAGTTCGCCAGCAAGGGGGTACAGCGAGAGTCCAAGATAAATTCAAAATAGAAAAATGTTGCAGACACTGATCTGGGACATGTTGACTTCGTAGAGTTCAAGAAAAGAGTATATGGACATGAGGGCTACCGACACCAATTGCTAGACGAATGGTGAGGAATGGAATTTTTCAAGCAGTTGGATTTCCGCCTGCAATGGACTGTGTTGAGTTAATGGTAGAATGTGCCATCCATTACAATGCTCAGAAAAGACAAATTATTGCGCCTGACGGAAGGGTTCTGGCTCACCTTGCCAAGGTGGCCATTCAAGAGACATTTGGCATCCTAGCACATTCCCGTACCATCTACAAAACCAAGAAGGAAGCCAAGGGATTGTATGACAGCCAATCAGAGTTATGCGCCACAAATGTTAATAAGGCATGGCTAGAAAAGCCTAGACCATCCACAAAGAAGATACCTAAGAGGCCACACCGGACAAACTTTAAAGAAGATTATGGGGACATCATTTTGATGCTGAACAGGATAGTCGCCAATCCACAAGGCATGTACTTCGAGACATGGATGTATTATTTTATAGACGAAGTCACTATTGGCATGAAGATGTTCAACTGGTCTCGAATGATAAGCGAAAATCTTCACGAGTAGCTGACCAATTTGGAAAAGACTAAGTCTTTTCACATGAGCTCATACATTGTCTATTTGTTGGCCAGGACATATAAATACTCAGGACTGGTTTGCAAAGGCAAAGTTGGCCATGGAGAAAATGAACTCAAGCCTTATGATTGCTACCCGCAACTTCAGCTAAGGGAGAAATCTCATTTCAGGCGGGTGCATGATGATTTCTTAATGTATATCACAAGAACACTTCAGGGAGGAATGCATCAAAGGCTGAGTCACGAAGCAAAAAGTTTGATCAGTAGGTATGGATCCTGGTTTATCCAGTTTCCAAAATTTACATATGTCAGGATCCAAGGATTCAATGGAAATCCTTACAAGTTGCCTATCTATCCAACAAATGGGATGATTTTGCTTGAAGTCCTGAGGCAGCTGGAAGAATACCATAACATCTAGAGGCCAAGTAAGAAGGCGGCTGTTACATTCCCATTCTTTATTGGGAATATGTTAGAGTCATGTCCGTTAGTGCAAGTAGCCGAGAGCGCCAGGCTAGAAATCCAGTGGTACCTGTTCACAGCCTATAAGTCCAGGGCCAATTTTGACCGGCATCATCATATTCGGGCAGTGGATGGAAGAAGATACAAACACAGAGTGGAATTGGAGGACTTCTGGGCAAACATCGTTGATGAGTACGAAGTCAGGAGAAGATTGTGGTCTAGAGTGCCAATAGACTTTATGAGGGAAACCGAACTTTTCCAGGTGCCCAATCAGTTGCAGGACGATGGAAATTATGTCCAGCCATGCTTCGAGGAGAGCTGACCTCTTCCTTCCATGAAGTGGTCAGAGCTTGAGCACTTAGACTTGGCAACATTGATGAGATCAGTGATTAAGTACTCTCAGTGGTGGGTCGACCATCATGTCCAGGAGTTGAGGCAGAAAAGAATAATGCTCACGTATGATTTACTGAGCGAGACAAAGTCATACTCCTCCAATGCTGGCACTTCCCATCATGATGATTTGGTTGAGATTGGCGAGAAGAGGAAAGAAGTAGTTCCAAGCACAGAGCCTGCTCCAAAACGACAGAGGATAGAACCATCTCATTTTGCGGCATCTCGTAATATTGATGAGCTGGTGGCTACCACAGACGAATCCTTGGCCGAAATGATGAGACCTTCTGCAGTTTAGGAAGAGAACAATGAGCCGATCCAGTTGGATAACGATGAGCCCTCATCACCTACGGGCACATAAATACTGGGTTTGGATAGTGAAGTGGAAATCTAAAATGATGACTTCGAAGAGGGAATGATTTCCGCCCTCAGAGGAGTCTTGGACATTCCAAATGAAGAGAACGTTCAAGAGGAAGATGGTATCGAGCAGCCTACCATTCCGGATTGGCTGATTGAGAGGATGAAGATTTAGGCCCCAGTAGAGGTCCAAGAAGAAAATGATACTGCGCATTTCTTGGCAAGGTTGGAACAGGTTGCTACCAAGAAACCTGGCAAGAAATTTTCCACAATTCAGAGGGACGAAGCCGGCGGCCGTTCCATAAATATCGCAGTACCAACAGTGGGTAAAGCACAGGATGAGATCACTCCCCAGGAGTACGCCATAACCACTATAGATCTTGGCCCAACAACAAAAGGCCAAGAAGTGGAAGAACTGGATAATTCTGTCTCAATTGTCAAGGCGAGATTGGAAAAAGAAGTGGCGAAAAAGAAGGAATACAAAAGGGAAGTTTAACACCTGAAGGAGTATATACGGCATTTGACCCAGCCACTCAATCAGGGTGATGCAGTAGCTCCTCTTCTCAATTCCTCGCACGAGATGGCCAAGGATGTGGAGCAAGGGATGGTCATGGCCAAGGAGGCCCAGGAATGGATGGTAAGCGAGGGAACGGAAGTAGCCTCGTTCATGGAGAAATTGGCGCTTGCCTACGAACAAACTTCTTCTTTTCTTTCCAGATTGGTTGACATGGCTGAAACTTGGGACAACCTTCCAGATATTCAGGAGAGACTCATTCCATGCCTTAAGGTCCTGAAGGGCGTTCCAAGGGAAGAATTGGTTGAAGGAAAGGTGATTGCTGCAGGAGCAGCTTATGATTTTCACCATTGGTTTTGGGCAGTGACTATACGGAGCAAAGTTCTGGAGAAGGCAAAGGCGGATGGGCTCAGAGTTGAGAAGCAAGTCAAAGAAATCCGGGAGAAGATTTATATGATAGCTGCAAATGTGTTTGACCGAGAGATTGTCCGCGAAAATGACATGCAGCTAGAGAGGTTGAAGCATAAGGTTCAAGAAGTTTTCATCTCTGCTACTGGACCAATTCTGAGAAAGGATTTCGCAAAAGTGGCGAATCTCTTGGCCATCCAGAATGATTTTGTGAGACAGGAGGCGAATTGGGAGAGCACCTTCGCCAAGTGTCCTGAGGATTTGGACCGGCTTGAATTCAAGATAAGCATGCTGCCGCCAGTCACGATGGATGAAGTTGTGATGGTCGTGTCCAGATTCATCGAGCACAATGCTGCCCAAGAAGATAGGGACGCCTTCCCTTGAAGATAGCTCCAACTGCCACTTCACTGCTTGTTACTGCTTGTTTGTTGGATGTTAACTGATGTTATTTTGGGAAACCCTAATTAGGGTTGGGTTGTATTAATCTTGGCTATTGATGTTGTTTTAATCTCGGCCTTTCATTTGATTTTGAAAACTCTATTTAAACTGGTGATCTCTCACTTTCATTGGTGTGGAGACAGTGTATGAAATTGTTGCATTAAGACTATTTCCGATAATAAAAGCTCTTATGCATGATTTTCTTTGAATCACTTTTATTGTCAAGTAGTGAGCAAGGTTGCATAACTTCTTCTACCATAGATTAGAATTTGATTACAATTAAGTAGAATTTGCTTTGAATGTTGGTTAAGTGAATGCGAGATTGATCGTATAGATTAAATGGTGAAATATTCCTCATACTTTCTTCGGATGGATGATTTGCATTCGATGCGTAAAGTTAGCTTGAGCTTGTGATTGTGGATGCTTAACTTTGGTCTCATTCAAGGCTTGAAAATTATAATCACAACCTTTGAAGATTGCACCCACTTTGCGTAGTTGTCCCAAGGAGGCGAAACAAAGTGTGGTTATTCCTTTCACCTGATCTTTACTGTCTCTTGAATTCCTAGGCGTAGAATAGATCCTCTAAGCCCTTACCTTTTTGCAATTTTTTTGAGATCCAAATTGAAAGTCCCAATTGAAGAAGCCTTTAATGATAAATCCGCCTAAGTCCCGAACTTGTGAAGAATTATTTGACGTAAGTCCCTTTGTGTATTACCAGCAAATCACAATGCCCATTGAGCTTATCCACATGTGGGGCGGCCAGAAAGAAACCTTGGAGTTGCCATGTGGTCTTTCTTGCAATCTTGGCACACGTAGTGATTTTGTTCAAGAGAGGGTAGAGTGTCCTTGACATTTTATTCTAATGTTCGGTGAATGATAAAATGTACACCAACACTCACCCAAGATTAGCCTTGACCATCACGAAGTCATCCATGTTCTTATCTATGGGAGGTATGGCGGTTCATAACCATCTCACCATCGAGTTCCTATCAAGTGTAATGTCCTTCACAATCTGATCTTCTCGGTGGCCCAGTTTGCCTTTTTTTGGGAAACCGAAGGCTAGTCCCGAGGTAAAATTAGGGTTTCCTATTTTTGAGGTTGTCTTTGCCGGTTGGTGGATTTGATGGTTGCTGCAGGTTTTGAGGCTTGGTGGTATGTTCCTTCGGCATTGAGGCATTTTTCACGGAATTTACTATTTTTAGTAATTCTATTTTTAGTAGCTTTAGGTTAGGTTCAGCTTGGTTGACTTCACCTTCCCGGTTTAATTAGGTTGACTTGCACCGGTATTGGCTTGAGGGCACTTTCAGAGAAATAAGTTATGTCATTTAATTAAATGTCACGTTTTAAATATTATATTTTGACGTTGACCCCTTGGCCTAGTTGATTGACTTAATGCTGTTTTAAAAAGGTGGTCTTTTGAGGGTGGTGCCTTCATTAAGGATTATTTTAATTATTACTAAAGTCAAAGCAAGCTTATGTTGGGCGCATTTATCAAAGCATGGCATTTAATTAAAATATCAAATATTGAACCTTGAAGGAAAAGT
Organism: Sequoia sempervirens; assembly: GCA_007258455.2. Lineage (NCBI taxonomy): Eukaryota > Viridiplantae > Streptophyta > Pinopsida > Cupressales > Cupressaceae > Sequoia > Sequoia sempervirens. The sequence goes on along the minus strand of VDFB02169838.1, from coordinate 3,249 downwards.
ACACCATCTTTGAGGAGATTAGGGCTTTGGCTTGAAAGTGGATTTTAGGGTTTCGTGAAGTCAACTGGAAAATTATAAAGGGGAGGCTTTGAGCATCATTTCACATCTTTGGATCTGATTACTATTATGTTGCTAAATTAGCTCTGGGTTAAACCCGAGGAATGAAGGCCTCCCTGGCTTCGAGGGCATCGCTTCTTGTTTACCAAGACAACAGCTGAGTGGTGAATCAATCTGGTTTGTGAGTTCTTCTTAGTGTGTGCATTGTAATCCGCGTGTAATTCTTAGTTTACATTTTACGCATATCAGAGGTTTCACAAAATTGCATTGTAGTACAGCAGATTTAGATTTTTATTCATATCTAAGAAAATACAAAAAAAATAGTTCTGGGTAGTTTCTCATTGCATTAGTCTGTCAAGGGCAACTCAATAGCTAGAGATTCAGATTTTTTTATCAAAGTTTAATATTTTTAAAGAGAGGTCGAAATTCTGCTGGGGCTGTACCATTGAGTTCTGTCTTGGGATTCGTGCAAATTAAATCTGCAGTGTTTTGTTCAGTTTCAAGGGTCAATCTTGGTCGCCTAGGTCTTCTGAGTGCATTGCATTTTATGGCATATCAATCGGATGTTTATTGAGGAAGTTATGAACATTTCTTTGAATTTGTAAGTGGCTGGTTACTCATTTGTAAGTGCAGATCTGTGAAAATCAGACTTATAAATCTGGTCTTTAAGAGATGTTATTGTTTGGCAACCTTGAACAAGCCAAGAAGAAACATTTATCTGAGGTACTGTTAATCTTTCATGTTCTTATGTCGTGAAAGACAAATGATTCTTATGTTGTAAACTGACAGTAGTACTGGCAGTCATTTTCAATCTTGTTCACAGCGGATTTGTAATACTCTCGTTCATTATGAAGTTGTTCTGTAATAGATAAATCTCCGCCCTATGGTAGCTACTCTCCCATTCTGGGTTAGCAAGCACATTCTGGGTGTTGAGTAGTTTCATCTTTCAGCCTTTCTCTTTCAAGCATTGTTATTGTAATCACTCTGTCATATGGTCGCCCCTCACTCCGCATTGGATTGGGTAGCACATACTTGACGTGGAGTTCTTTCTTGCAAGTAGAATAGAAGACCCTCTGACCAATGATCACCTTCAGCGGTGCCATTCTGGTTAGAGTTACAATTTAAGCAGTCTCAATTAGATCCTCTAACCAATGCTCGCCATCCTCGGCGCCATTCTGGTTAGAGTTGTTTTCTTGCACGTTTTGGTTTTCTCATCTAACCTTAACGGGTATTTGATTGTAATGTTCTAATCGATAATTGAAAAATCTAAAAAATTGGCTCGAATATTTCACAAAGTGAACTTGCTTCTTTGCTTTCTTCTTAGGAGATTCCTGATAGATGTTGTCAAGATCATCAAAATCTACCTGATATGAAGGTCTTCTTCTCTCCCTTCCCAAGGAGCTCTCAAGCCAAGACACGGTAGTATCTTTACTAACTTCCTTGGGAGGTATAATTGCAATTTCTTCATCTTCTTCAATATCCAGGTCGATGTGAATCGGTGAAGACTCTGCCAAAGGTACATAAACATGTGTTAAAGGCGGCTCCTCTGCTTCTTTCTGAGGTACGGGCTCGTTAGGAGGAGCTTCTGTTACAATTGTAGGTTGCTCCTATATGACTATGCCCAAGAAGTCTAACCTTCTTCTTACATTTTTATTTGATCTACTAGCTTTGACGCCTTCTTGAGACTAACTTATGCCTTTCCCTTTCGACTGTGCTCTGGAAGAAGAGGGAAGTGTCCTTGGCGGCTCTGCTACCGGAATGGAGTTTTTCCTCTTAAGGATTAGGAAAACCTTGCTATGCTCAAGGACTTGTCTTGTCCTGTCTTCAACTGAGAGGGACTCTTTATTAGCCCAATTGACTTGAGGAAGGGGCTGATCTTCAATTCGCTTCTGAGCATACATCGGGAGAAGCACATCCTCATCATCATCTGATAACCCTTCAATGTCTTCTGATAAGCAATCTTTCATCTGGTGAAGAGTGAGCCTGATGTAACTACGCCCCCACACCTTGAACTCATCTATGCAATTGGCCCAAAATTCTTCGAGAGCGGGTAAGTGAGCATAGTTTTTCTCAAGTCGGCCAGCGTAGACACCATGAGGGTTATAAGATCGTTTCTCGCTGTAAGGATTGAGACCAAGTTTATCTAACTCATCCCCCATGGTCTTAGCATCTGCTGCTGTTCTGCATCTATAAATTCCCAACCCCAATGGAAAACCAAGGGCTGGTTTCTTTTTGTTCCTCAAGACTGTGTGGTGAGGACCTCACGTGCTTGCCTTAAGAACTCCATGAAGACGACCTCATCTGACGGGTACCTTGGTAACATGAGTGGGCACCTGAAAAGCCATAGACTCTAAGATAGGTGAAAGTAGGAAATTGTATGAACCAATCAACCCACTCTGCCATCGCCGCACTGGCGACTGAAGAGATACAGATGTGCAATTCATTGTCTAGGTCCCACACTGTGTACATCAGAAAAGCCTCATTCACCCTCTTGTAGTGATGCAGTGACTTCGTGAATTCCAACTGAGGGTAGTAGTTGTAGATATGTTGTACGCTCAATGATCCCTCGGTGTTCAACCCTCTGAATTGACCTTGGTAGGCCACTAGGTAGACTAGGTAAGAAACCATATGGAACTCATGAAACTGGAAGTATTTTGTTATCTGCTGATGAAGGTTGTCGCTGATCAAGGTGGGCTAATCATAGAACTCAGTCTTCTTCATAATATGAGGAATCACGTAGAACATCCATGGTTGAAACTTGGTAGCATCTTCCTATCCAGTGACACTGTTGAGTAAGGTGATTATGATGGAAATCTCATCTTTGAACTCCCCTTGCCCGACATTTTTAGGCAAAGTCTTATGTTTCTCCTTCATCCACCTCTATGCAATCTTCTTGTTATATTTGTCCTTGTGCATTTCCCACATCCTTTAACATTCACCCTTTGAGATAGTGACACTTTCAGGCCAAGGGCGAATGGAAAAGCATTTCTCGATCATATCAGGCTTCAAACTGCAAATCAATTTGCCATCAACTGATTGAATCTCCCTTGTAGCCGGGTTGTAATGCTTGATGCAAGCGATTACAAACTTGAGACTCTGCACTGATATAGGAATAGACGCTGCTGCGAGAAGTCCAGAGTGTACCAGGTTTCTGATTGAAGTGTTGCCTGCACTCTCCAAAGCGTGTAGATC
>VDFB02169837.1:0-25032 GCA_007258455.2 Sequoia sempervirens | reverse complement strand
TGTTAGGAAGTTTTAGGTTAGATTGTGTTCCACCGATTTGTCGGAGGTTGAGGCCGTACTTAGCAGATTTGTTGAGTTGGCAGTCAGAGAGAAGGCAAATGGGAACGCACTACTGGACGAGGATCTTCTAGAAGACTGAATATGGAGCATTTATTACCTTTTACTATTTTTGGGAGTGAGTGGGAATCTTTGATTCATTTAATGTACCACTCCCTATTCTGGCAGTTTTTAGGGTTAGGGCTGAGGTGGCACGATTCTGGCCACTCTATTGATTGTAACCCTAGCCGTCTTTTGGGACTTGGCTAGCTATATAAAGGGGGAGTCCCCCTCATTTGTAATTCATTAGAATTAGATTAGACATTGGAATAGTAGACATTGAGAGAGCATTAGCATTAGAGCTAGATAGCGTAGCATTGTAGAGCATTTTGCATAATTTGGAGAAGAAAGAAAGTTTTCCCTTTGAAAACTTTTGAGGAGATTGTTGTGTAACACATTTTATGATAATAGATCTTTTCATTGATGATGGAATTCGTCTTGTCATGAAATGCTAGCAAGGTTTCTTCTTCCTTTCGTATCCAAGTAGATTAAATTCATGCAAGTAGCTTACTTTGGTGTGTGGTGTTTATTGAGATCGCTTCGCTTTATTCCATACCACTAGCGACTTGTTGATGATAAGTTCGCCTTGTGTGGTCAACTGGACATTACATTGAGTTTAACTTCGGTTGTGATTTATATGCTTATATGCGTCGTTGTGATGGTGTATGCATGTTAAGTCATAATTTGAACATCTTTTGCTATTTCCCTTGAAGATTGCACCGATTTTGCTGAGGCTGTCTGACGGAGCCTAGGTGAAATCCGGTTGAAGTCTATTGAAACGAAGCCCCACTTATCTTGCATTTAGACTAGAATATAAATTTCTTAGGCCTTACCCCTTTTACTTTCCGTACATTTCTGATTAGCTTTAGGAAAAGAACCACATTGCCAAATCATACACGAGAGATTCCCCGTCAAAATCCTACGTTAGCTGCTGACTGCAAGAAATCTGAACAATTGCGTAAGTCCCCTCGTACGAACACAGCAATACACATCAACCAAACTGGGTCTATTCGCACTTAAGGAACCTTGGAGTTGAACGTGCGAACTTTCTCGCAATCTTAGCGCACGGAATACTTTGATCAAGAGAGAATGGAGTAGCCCTAAACTATTTTGTTCTGCTGTTTGGTGCGGTCATAAAAAACACATCAACAAGACCTTCGTACAGGATGACTTTGAGAACACTTCTACTTTCTCCAGCTTGATCTAGAGCACGCAGGATTCCCGAGTCGCTTGGAGAAAATCTTGTGCAAGGCATGAACCGTCAGTCACGGTGTTAGAGTTCCAGCTTGATTGCATTCCACCCATTTCAGTTCAGGAGGTTGAGGCTGTACTTGGTAGGTTCATTGAGTTTGCAGCCATAGAGAAGGAGAATGGGAATGCACTACTGGACGATGATCTTCTAGAAGAATGATTGTGAGCATTAATTGCCTTTACTATTTTGGGAGTGAGTGGGAATCTTTGATTCATTTAATGTACCACTCCCCATTCTGGCAGTTTTTAGGGTTAGGGATGAGGTGGCTTAATCTTAGCCATTCTTTTATTTGTAACCCTAGCCGTCTTTTGGACCAGGCTATCTATAAAAGGGGGAGTCCCCCTCATTTGTAATTTATTAGAATTAGAACTAGAGGTTGGAGATCAGACTAGAGAGTAGAGCAGAGTAGACATTTTGCTTGATAGCTTAGCATAGTGTGGAGAAGAAGGAAAGTTTTCCCTTTGAAAACTTTTGTAGAGATTGTTGTGTAAAACTTTCATGATAATAGATCTTTTCATTGACGGTGGAATTCGTCTTTGTCATGGATAGCTAGCAAGGTCTCTTCATCCTTTCGGATCCAAGTAGCATAAAGTAGTATAATTTTCATTTCATGCAAGTAGTTTACTTTGGATGTGTGGTGTTTTATTGAGGTAGCTTCATTTCATTCCATACCACTAGCAACTTGTTGATGACAAGTTCGCCTTGCGTGGTCGACTGGAAATTATCTTGAGTTTAACTTCGATTGTGATTTGTATACTTATATGCGTCGTCCGGATGGTATATGTATGCTAAATTGTAATCTAAATATCTTCTGCTATCCCTTTGAAGATTGCACCAATTTTGCTGAAGCTGTCCGACGTGAGGCTAGGTGAAATTCGGTCGAAGTTTGCTGAAATCAAGCTCCACATAACTTGCATTTAGGATAGAATTTAGAACCACCTCTCCCTTATACTCATTTATTTTCAGTCTATCTTTGGAAAACGTACTGATTGCTAAATCATCCGCATTGCACAAATCCCTTCCAATCATCCATTTACTGTTAACTGCGAGTATATTGAACAATTGTGTAAGTCCCCTCATGAAAACAACAATTCACATCAAACCAACTGAGGGTATTCTAAGTATTTCGGAACCTTGGAGTTGAACGTGTGAACTTTCTCGCAATCTTAGCGCACGGAATACTTTGATCAAGAGAGAATGGATTAGCCTTCGGACAACTTTGTTCTACTGATTGGTGCGGTCAAAAAAATCACATCAACAGTAAGCTAAGCTAAAACTCAATTGTGTTCCCATTTTTTTCAGAAGGTATGCCAAAAATGGCCAACAAAATTGGTATCAAGATCTAAAACAATAGTTTTAGGTAAACCATGCAACCTAACTATCTCTTTGAAAAACAATGTAGCTATGTGGGAAGAATCATTACTCTTCTGACATGGGATAAAATAAACCATTTTTGAAAGTCTATCAACAACATCAAAAAATGAATCATTACCTCTTTGTGTTCAAGGCAATCCCAGAACAAAATCCATACTAATATGCTCCCACGGTCTCTCTGTGATGAACCCTGCTGGTTCAACCTCAACCTCTGAACTAAAACTGTGTTTCTATGTTTGATTTGATGAAATTCAAGCAATAAATGTAGAAGTGCGCTAGGTATAAATGGAAATAAAACTAAAATGTAAACTAGATCTGAGCAACGATCAATGTATTAATCATTATTCAACTACTACAATGAAATTACAAGCAACAAACATACCTGAATCTCTCCAGAATAATTAAATAAATAATTGTTGCACATGCCAGGCAGGAATGGCTGAAACTGATGAAACCCTCTGTAAATCTGATGAAGCACAAGTAGAACTCCTGAATGAAGCTCTCACAGGCAGTGATTCAGCTGGTCTTCCACAGCTTCAAAATTGCACATCACTGAAGAGATTTCATTCTTCAATGGAAGAAAATACTGAAACCCTTGTCTCAGGCAAACCACAGAGAAACCAAGAAGCAATTTCAAATAATCATTCATAATGAGGTTGAATTGCCCCTTTTGCCTTATATCTCCAAAAAGGCACAAATTCCAAAAAGTGACGCCACTTTTGCAATTAAATACATTTAAAATGCATTTAAATTATTTCAATAGTTTATTATTTCACTCAACCAAGTTGGCATACCTTTAAAATGACTTAAGTGATTTTGATTTTCACTTTATAACTATTAAGTCATTATTTTAAAATATTTTAAGTGGCTTTTAATTATTATAAAGTCAAATCATAACTTTATAATATTAAATGACTTAACCACTAAAATATTCATAACTCCCTCAATTCTTAGTGTTTTGACGTGCAGTTAGAAGCTAGTGAACACTGAACTGCAAAGGCCTGCACTGAGCCCAACACTAAACTGAAGGGGTGGAAATGCCAATATCCGCCATTATCTGCCACTGAGACCCTCTATCCAAACATATTAGCCTACAAGGGTCCAAGTAATAGACTAACCCATCGAACTCAGATGCTCACAAAAATGGGGACATTACAGTCCGCCCTCCTATAAATTGCTTGTCCCCAAGCAATCATGACTGCAAAGAAACTCCACTCCTCGGAGGACCCAAAAGAAGAACTGTGAAATGTCCCACATATTTCTAACTGACTCCCATAGCACCAGCATAAACACAATTGCGCAAGATATACCTAGATCCCAAACTCAGAATGGATGTCTACCATGTCTGATACCCTCCGACTTCCCTTGCGCAAAACTGATCTCAACTTCACCATGCTGAAAATGGTGAAGTAAACCCATGGGACCCATCCAAACTGCAACACTAACACTGTCACCACCTGGATCCCAATATAATCTGTACACACATCCATTCGTACTGTGGAGATATGAACATCTGAAAGTGTCTGTATCACAACTATCTCTATGCTCTGCTAGACTCCCATGGATGTGCTGATGCTGCAAGTAATCCCCCACAAATGACGGACTCGAGTACTGGCAGCCACTGATTCCATCTACTAAAGATGGTGAATACCCAACCCACAAAGGATGGTATAATCCCGAAGCCAATCCACATCGATGTATCATCAAGTCCTCCATGTGTGGATCAAAAGAAAAGTAATGAGCACTCCTCACTGTGTAGCTGCAATAGAACGCTCCAACCTCGGTCAATGGCTCATTACTAGCAATACTGAAATCAGGCAGTTGATTACTCTGACTTTGAGACACAAAATCAGCTGCATGGGATGAAGCAACAGATTTGCTTCCAGGAGAGGGAAACAAATCAACATGAGAGCCATACTCCCAACCAGATGACACTCTGCGAGTCCCCTGTGAAGATGATGGAGTAGCGTCGTGTACCAACACACAACTCTTAGGAGAATCCACCACTGTGACACAAGAGCTATGAGTAATCTGTCCTGCATCATCTATCATGGTACTGACCTTCGAAGAACCAAGTGCAACGAGTGGTTCTCTACTGCTCTCAACCAAAGTACTCATCCCAATTGAGACTACTGCACCTATATCCGTGACAGATGTAACCACGTCCTCACTACAACCCGTGGATATATGATCCTCACCAACTACCACTATAAGCTCCTCCAACTGTGATTGTGACTCTCTTTGATTCTTCGATTGATCGAGTTGGCTGCAACATTCCTTAACTTCCTGCAAATGTTGTTTTGCATTGGCAGCCAACATCTTTGCATTTTTAGCTCTTTGTAGCCACCCATCACACAAAACTTGTGTTTGGCTCACATCTTCTAAGGTCTGATATACAAAATCAGACTTGTTGTGACTTGAATCAACGATGCATTCCTTGTTAATGACACGCTCATCTTGCGTGCCAATAGTAGGAGAACCTTTCACAATATTTTCTGAACTTGCCATGACTTTCAAATCATCATCTCGCTCAAGTGAAAGGCTGTTGTCTTGAACATCAGACTTGTTATCACATTTGATAACAACTTCTTGAGCACTGAAAGTGTCAACGTTCTGGGGTTCCACCATACTATTTTCATGATGTATAATTCCCTTATCATTCACCACTTCAGTTTCAATCCCATGTCCACCTGTAGGTTGAAGATCACAATCTGCTGATTGATTCCTTTTTAACCCCAACACATCAAAGAAACTCAATTTCTTTTTGTTTTGTGATGAGCTTCGTCTTGAAATGGAGTCTTCAAACTGCTGCAAGCTATGAGCTAATCTTTGTTGTGAAGGCATAGGTTTTTGCTGAATATTATCTAAAATGCTCTCTACATTTTGCTGCTCGCATTTCTTTGATTTGCTTCTTTGCTTATCATAAACCATCCGATGCTCCATATATTGTTCGAAGTCTAAGCAATCTTTGATCTTATCTGGAAATGCTACATATTCCTCATAAGCAGCCATTACTTCATCAACAAATTTAGAAGCCATAATTCTGAATTTTTTCTGAATTTTTACCTCCGGAGATTTTGTCAAACAGTTAGCTTACCAACTCTTTAACGCTGGAAAATTACTTCTATTTGTTTCTCTCTCGAAATGGATGTTGATAAAATGCATAAGGGCCTTAACCAATGACTTCAGATGCAGATGCCAATAGTTATGTAGTCTTATAATGCAAATAGGTGACTGGATTTAAATGCAAATATTCAGTTCTGCAGTAATCATTTTTTTGTCATACTCTTCCCATGCCCAATCAAACTTCATAAGATGGCAAATAAAACTCCTAGACAGATTGCAAAGATCTGATAATAGCATGACAATGCCAACTCAAGATTGATTTCAGATATTACAGTCTAGATGAAAAATACAGAGCTTATCACCAATACAATCTAGATAGCAGCAAAGGAGACTTAATACTTGCAGACCTAATTGAATTGCTAATCTTATGGAGTGCAGATTATAGAATATTGTAGTGACATCAACTCAATGCAAATAATACTATGCACCTGGATAGACGCCAGCCAAGGCCTGTGATCCCCTAAATCAAATACAGAAATGTTGTGCCTGGTTTGATGCCTTTGAGGTGTCGTCTCTGACTCAGAAAGATGCGCCCAAATTTGGTGACAAAGCATGAGGATGTGCCCAGATTTGTTGGAGAATGCGCGACTCTTTCCAGCAAAAGACGTCAACTCCAAAATAAAAAAATAGAAATCAATTTAATATCAATCCCTTGAATTTGTCTTTCCCGCCAGAGGTGTAATTACGTCTCTCTCTAGAGAGGCCCAATCCCTTTTTAGCTTCAATATTGCTTTGTCTTACCCGAACTTCACAATATTCAACTCCTGAATATTATAATCGCCTTTTCTGGGCGTCCCAATCAGCTCCTGACAATGTTAGGAATCAATTTTATTTTAGACGTCTTTTCCCAGCAAGCAGCTCCCGATAAAGGTTTCTCCTCCAATACATGACTCCTGTAAATCAGTCTTTATTTGCCACAACTTTTATTCTTTGTCTTGTGCGCACTTTGGGTAAAGAGATTTGAATGAAATTTTAATCTCCCACGTCTTCACCAAAATAGAACATGCGTTGACCTCCTTTATATGCGACTTCCCTCATACTCCCGACAATCCCATAATTGTCTTCTATCGCAGGAAAATGAGATGGAAATTTGATTGTTTATCGGTTTGTCTTCACTTGCAGCGAACTTTTCATCTAGGCGTCAAGATTATTTGTCTTATTCTGACTCCGATAACTTGTAAAGAATATTTGATTTCCTTAGAAAATATTCGATCTTCATTCTTTCTGATTTGTCTTTTAGCGACAAGGTCAGATGTGGGTGGCGACAACAAAACTCAGACGTCTCTATTGGGCCCGATTTGATATTTCAAATTTGTCTCTGTACGGCCACCAAAGTGAATAGCAAACCCAGAAAATTCTAAAATTAACCTTCAACCAATAATAACAATATTCCGGAAATTCAAATAAATTCTTCAAACCAGATAACCTAAAATATTTTTGAATTTGATCGTCTTTGCAATTTTCAATAAATTCCCAAATACTAAATTCTGAGAATTTTATCTTTGTATATGAAAAACAATTTCCCCACACAGGATGGCAGGAAACCGCTTTGATACCACTGTGATGAACCTTGCTGGTTCAACCTCAACCTCTGAACTAAAATTGTGTTTTTGTGTTTGATTTGATGAAATTCAAGCAATAAATGTAGAAGTGCGCTAGGTATAAATGGAAATAAAACTAAAATGTAAACTAGATCTGAGCAACGATCAATGTATTAATCATTATTCAACTACTACAATGAAATTACAAGCAACAAACATACCCGAATCTCTCCAGAATAATTAAATAAATAATTGTTGCACATGCCAGGCAGGAATGGCTGAAACTGATGAAACCCTCTATAAATCTGATGAAGCACAAGTAGAACTCCTGAATGAAGCTCTCACAGGCAATGATTCAGCTGGTCTTCCACAGCTTCAAAATTGCACATCACTGAAGAGATTTCGTTCTTCAATGGAAGAAAATACTGAAACCCTTGTCTCAGGCAAACCACAGAGAAACCAAGAAGCAATTTCAAATAATCATTCATAATGAGGTTGAATTGCCCCTTTTGCCTTATATCTCCAAAAAGGCACAAATTCCAAAAAGTGACGCCACTTTTGCAATTAAATACATTTAAAATGCATTTAAATTATTTCAATAGTTTATTATTTCACTCAACCAAGTTGGCGTACCTTTAAAATGACTTAAGTGATTTTGATTTTCACTTTATAACTATTAAGTCATTATTTTAAAATATTTTAAGTGGCTTTTAATTATTATAAAGTCAAATCATAACTTTATAATATTAAATGACTTAACCACTAAAATACTGTGTTACGCGTCCCCTGCCCCAAAACCCCCTGTACCCGTCGGGCCGTCCGGGGGGGACGCATCGGGACAGTCTCCTGCTGTCCCCGAATGAAAATTCGCAGGAAACGGGGGGGCGTTTCCTCTTGTCTGCCGTCGCCCCCCGGCGGCGGGGGACGTTCTCGTGTCGTTGTCCCCGCCGATATAACTGCCCATAACAGAAAATAACATTAAATCGTGGTTTTTTAAATATTTTATATTGCTTATAATTCTGACGTGGGCCCACAACAAGTAAAGGCGAATGAATAAAGTCATAAAAAAAAAATTAAATGAAACTTTAAAGTTTCAAAACATTGAAATATTTTTTGTTTTGGCTCCCACAGCAAGAGTAGGCGACGGCAAAGGGCGACGACTCCCAGCTCACACAGCAAACAAAAATTTGTCTCAGACTCTCAGCGTCATTTTTTTACCATTTTACTCCTGCGTTTGGGCATTTGACAGAGGCGTTTTTGCATTTTAAGGACGCATGAAACAAATTTCTCAAGTTTTTGTTTTACACACCTAGGGTAAAGTCGCGGCTGGGCACCTCTATTTGATTGCGTTTTCTCCACTCAAGCTGCATTTTGTTTGTATTTTGAACGCCTTGAGGAGCTGGGAGCTGCACTTCATTCCATTTCCTACCACTTTCAGGTTTGAGATTAAATTTAAATAATTTTTTTGCTTCTGTATTATCTTTATCAGTTTTTAACTTTTTTAATTTTTGCTTAATGCTTTTAGTTTTATTTTCATTTAAATGATTTTGTATCATTTTTACAAAATTACAGATTTTCAACCAGCATACAAACTTCATATTTTAAAAAAATAAAGAAAAATTCAAAAAAGCCATACAAATTTCAAAATGAGCAGCAACAGCAATGGCAGTGACAATGGCAGTGACAGTCATGAGGGTGAGGGTAGTGAGAGTGAAAATGAAATTCAAAGAATGTCAATAGACCCTTCTTCTACCTCTGAAAATCCAACCCCTGCTTCTTCAGACTATTTTGCATGCCCTATACCCTCTCTTCAAAGGTTTGCAAAAGGCCCTTTCAACCGCAACAAACCATTGCGTCAGTTTGCCACAGATGTGACTGTCAACAAGCAAAAAAATTCAGGGGGCAGCAAGAAATGGCTTTGTCATGTTTGTAAAACTCATTACCATGGGAGCTATACTAGGATTAGAGGCCATCTAGTGGGTGACTGTGGAAAGGGTGTTAGAGTATGTACATCAATAACATTGGAGCAGCAGCTTCAATTTGCAAAGTTGGCTGGATGCAGTGATGACCAAATCATTACCATTCAAAATAAAAAACGACCATTAGCTGATTTGCAAGGCTCTTCCAATATATCAGTTTCAGAGAATTGTGATAGAGGGAAGAAGAAAGCAAGTGAGAAAACTTCAATCATGGGGTTGATGAATTCACAAAAACGAGAGCAAGCTGATGATGCAGTGGCCAAATTCTTTTATGCTCATGCTCTTCCATTTCATTTGGCAAGGTCACCTTATTTCAAAACTATGGTGAAAGAAATATTGTCAGTTGGACCCTCTTATGCCCCCCCTGGAGAACATAGATTGCGTACCTCCCTCCTTGACAAACAATATTCAAAAGCTACCTTGTTGATGGAGGAGATGAGGCAAACATGGCTTAGGACTGGTTGTTCCATTGTCATGGATGGGTGGACTGATATTCGACATAGGCCACTCATTAATGTTATTGTTACATGCCCTGCTGGTTCATACTTTCTTCGAGCTGTTGATTGTTCTGGGAAGCGTAAGGATGCTGATTTTCAGTTTGGCATTTTGAGGGAGGCCATAGAGGAGGTTGGGCCTTCTAATGTTGTGCAGGTTGTGACAGATTCAGCTCGTGTTTGTAAGCTAGCAGGTTTGATGGTTGAGAATGCTTACAAACATATTTTCTGGACTCCATGTTGTGTACATGCTTTGAATAATGCTTTGAAAGACATTGGAAAAATAGATTGGGTGAGGGCAGCAGTTGTAGAGGCTAGAGGCATACAAATGTTTGTATGCAACCATCACACTTCACACGCACTATTTCGGTCTTATTCAAAGAAAGAATTCCTCAAACCAGTTGAGACTAGATATGCTAGCTACTATATTTTGCTGGAGAGGATGTTGGATGTCCAAGATGCTCTACAAGCCATGGTTGTTTGTGCAGATTGGAAAAAGTGGAATCTGTCGAAGACAAATGAAGGCAAGGAAGTGAGAGATAGAGTACTTAATGAAACTTGGTGGGCCACTATCAAGTAAGAAATCTGAAAATTTAAATTGTTTTTGAAATTTTGAATTTGTTACACTTTGTTTTACTTTGTAGTTTGTATTTTAAAAGTTCTAATATTTAAATTTAATTTGTTGCTTGTAGGTATATTTGCTCTTTCATATCACCAGCTGTGAGGGTAATCCGGTATGCAGATACAGACTCTCCTAGCTTGGGAGAGATATATGAGACTTTTGATAGCATGCTTGACCAAATGAAGCAAGCTATTCGTCAAAAGGAACCTGAGTTGAGATTTTATGAGGACCATATTAGGCCTATTGTGACAAAGAGGTGGAACACAATGAATACCCCTCTTCATATGCTTGCCTATTCTCTTAATCCGAAGTGGTATGTACCTAGACCTGGCCGAATGCTTCCTTCTGAGGATGACGAGGTGATAGAGGGGCTTACAACAGCCCTTCGTAAAATATATACCAATGAGCTAGCAACCATTATTAGAGAGCAGTGGCTTATGTTTGCTGATCTTCAGGGTCCTACATTCAGCAAACCAGAGGCTAGGACAGATAGGGCCACCATTGCACAAAACAACCCCATTGGATGGTGGAAATTTCATGGGAAGGACACACCGGATTTGAAACAACTTGCCATTCGTTTGCTCTCACAGATTGCTAGTTCCTCTGCTGCAGAGAGGAATTGGTCCACCTATGGCTTCATCCACTCCATTAAGAGGAACAGGCTTACTTCAAAACGAGCTGAGAAATTAGTTGCAGTTCATAGTGCCTTGAGACTTCAGGACCGTCAGACTACTGAGTATCGGCAAACTCCAGCAGCACGATGGGATGTAGATCCTGAGGACGTTAGGCAAATTGATGAGGATGAGGTGCAACCAGGATTGGTCGGACTACCATTGGATGATCCACTCTTGCCAGAAGATGATAGTGACTCAGATAGTTCTGAGTCTTTTGATATTCATAGCCCGAATGAGGCTTAATTTCATAGACTGTTGGACAATGTATTTAGTATTTTGATTTTCATGTTTGAACTTTGAGACTTTTGGATGCATGTTTGAAACATTTGGATATTGATAGACCATGGTTTTATTTATGTTTGATATTGCTGTGATAAATTTTATAATGCTTTAAAGTTTAAAGTTTAATGACATTTATCATGTTCATATGTTGTTATGCTACTACTCTCGCGATTTATTTATATATTGATATTGTTGTTATCAATTATTAATTTATTGACATATATCTCTCTCTTTCCCTCTCTCTGTCTATAATATATTAATAATTTTTGAAAAAATCATATATATATATGTAATTTGTATATCGCCGTCCCCTATCGTCCCCTAAAAATTTGCCCCTAGGAAACGTCCCGGAAACGCGTCCCCAGCCGTCCCCCCGTCCCCGTCCCCAAAAGGCCGTGGAACATAGCTAAAATATTCATAACTCCCTCAATTCTCAGTGTTTTGACGTGCCGTCAGAAGCTGGCGAACACTGAACTGCAAAGGCCTACACTGAGCCCAACACTAAATTGAAGGGGTGGAAATGCCAATATCCGCCATTATTTGCCACTGAGACCCTCTATCCAAACATATTAGCCTACAAGGGTCCAAGTAATAGACTAACCCATCGAACTCAGATGCTCACGAAAATGGGGACATTACACTCTCTAGTATTGATAATGGCTAATACAATCCTATATTTTGTCTTTCTCGTTTAACATGTTGGAAAATTCTACAACCTTGCACTAGCTTATTTGCATCTGCACTCATTCCAAGCCAAAAATACCCTTCACTCAATTGAGCCAACATTTTATCAACTCCAAAGTGCCCACCTAAACCTCCGCTATGTTGTTCTCTAATCAAATTTTCTCTCATTGACCCCTAGGGTAAGCACAATTTCTTTCCTTTGAACAATAAACCTTCTTGAATAAAATACTCCAACCATGTAGTTTAATCTTTTTCCATTGGATTCTTACATGTTGTCCATGCTTCTTTAAAATTTGTATTACCCTTATCTAGTTCTTTCATTGCATCAAAACCAACAACACTTACTCTCATTTCTTTCAACAACAAACATCTTCTACTGAGTGCATTTGCTACCCTATTAGATTGACCACTTCTTTGCTTTAAAACAAAGGAATAACTCTACAAAAATTCTACCCATATCATATGTTTCCGACTTATGTTGGCTGTTTATAAATTGTAGCACATGATGATCTATGTACAATCCAAACGCCTTGGGTAACAAGTAATGCTTCCATTTATTTATTGCTTGTACTATTGCATAAAATTCTTGATCATATACAAAATATTTTCTTTTTTCTTCATTCAATTTCTCACTAAATTAAGCAATGGGCCTCCCCTCTTGACTCATAACTCCACCAATTGCACATCCACTTGCATCACAATCTACCTGGAACACTTTACCAAAATATGGTAAGCCCAATACCGGTTGTACTATCACCTTTTTCAATAACAATCGAAAACATTTTTCTGCTATAGTTGTCCACTAAAATTCCTTCTTGTTTCCCTTCATTGTCTTTTTGATTGAAGCACAAATCCCACTAAAGTTTTTGACAAACTTCTTGTAGAAGCTCATCAAGCCATGAAAACTTCTAGCTTCAAACATACTCCCAGGTGAAGGCCAATCTACAATTGCTTTGACCTTCTCTAGGTCCATCTTCAACCCCTCTTCGGACACAAAAAAACCTAGATACACTAGTTCTTTCTTCATAAAGCTACATTTCTTTAACTTTACCATCAATTTCCCCTCCCTTAATCTCTGCAAAACTGCCCTAACATGCAACAAATGTTCTTCCTTTGTCTTACTGAAATCAAAATATTATCCAAACGAATAATGAAAAACTTACCAAGGAAAGGTTTTAACACTTCATTCATCAACCTCATGAAAGTACTAGGAGCATTTGTCAATTCCAATGGCATTATCAACCACTCATACAATCCATCATTTGTCTTGAACTTTGTTTTCCATTCATCTCCTTCTCTAATCCTTATTGATGGTAGCCACTCTTCAACTCTATCTGGGTGAAGTACTTAGCTCCACTCAAACAATCCATCATATCATCCATCTCTATACTTTATAGTAATATTATGTATAGCCCTTGAATCAACACACATCCACCATTCCCCATCCTTCTTTGGTGTCAATACTATTGGTACAACGCATGGGCTCAAACTTTCTCTTATCAAACTCTTATCCAAAAAATCTTGCACTTGTCTATTTACCCTCATTTTCCATAGGTGTCATTCTATATGGTGCTTTGTCTGCAAACTAGCCCCTGGGATCAAATCTATGCAATGACATGCTCCTCATAGGTGGAAATCCGTCAAGAAACTCCTCCATCAAAATTTATGTAAAATCATCTAAGATCTCTTGAATCTCCATGGGTATTTCTTCCTTCTTCTCTATTTTCCTAACCTCTACAGGCTTAGGAATGAAAGACAAACATGCCTTCTCCTTCTTTAAATCCTTCAAAAATTGCATCCCAATCACTAAACAAACTTTGGGTTTCTTTTCCACCTCCTCATCCCTATCTTTCATGGGATTTAAAACATACTCTTTTCTATTCTTTATTTTATAACAATTATTTTTGCGATCATGAATGGCTTCTCTATCATATTGCTAAGGTCTTTCCAACAGAATGTGCATACATCCATTGGCATAACATCACACAATATCTCATCCTTATAACTACCAATATGAAAATTTACTAAGCACTCTTCACTTACCAATAACTGATGTCCCTTTTGCAGCCAAGAAACTTTGAAGGGACTAGGATGCTTCATTCTTTTTAACTTCAACTTCTCCACCATCTCTTCTGACACTAAATTGTTAGTGCTGCCACTATATATAATGATTCTACAACATTCTCCTCCATACTTACATCTGGTTCTAAATAAATTCCTCTTCTATACTGGTTCTTCTTTTGCCTTTTTCTGATTTTAATAAAATTCTTCTTAGCATCAAGGATTCTTCATCCTCTAGTTCTTCTCCACTCTTGGGTGAAGCCACACTTTCTTCCTCAACTTGGGCCACATGAATTCTAGCTTCTTTTCCTTTTCCAATACTCTACTATATCTATGAACATTCAAATGCCCTATGCCAGTTTCTCCACATTGATAACGTGTACCAGTAAATCCTCTTCCAAAATATCCACCAACTCTAGAATAATCTCCTCTACCTCTAGAATAGTTTCCCCTTCCTCTTGAATTATTTTGTTGTTTCCTTGCTAATATCTCTTTTTCCTTCAAGGAATACCAGTAAGCTTCTTCCACACTGTGTATTCTAATTATATTAATCTCATCTTGAATTGATAAACGTAATCCATTCACATACCTTGACACCTTCTCAACATCATCATCAACATGCCCTACTCTAATACTCAATTTGTAGAATTTTTCTGTGTAATCCTTGACATTGGATTCTCATTGTTTCAAATTTTACAACTTTCGAAATAAACTTGGGTGATAATCCGCTAGCAAGAATTTGGCCTTTATTTTGGTTACCATTCTATCCCATGACTTGATTTTCTCGTTTCCTCTTCTCTATCACTCTTTCTGCAAATGGTTCCACCATAAGGATGCTTGCCCTTTTAGTTTAGTGCAAGCAAATTTTACTTTCTTTGGGTCTTCAATTGATTCAAAGTCAAAATACTTCTCCATTTTTGAAATCTAATCTATGTAATGTCCCCATTTTCGTGAGCATCAGTTTTTTGAGGATTAGCCTATCAATTGAACCTCGTAGGCTAACACTGATTGTTAGAGGGTCCTTCTTGGCAGTCATCAGGGTGTGTTTTCTTCTTCAGAGTGCATTTGGGTTCAGGATTGGCCTTCGTTTGACTCGATTCTTCACACTTACTATTTATAGTAAGTCACCATTTCAATGGAATCGATATTGCTATTTTTAGTAAGGCACCTAAACGTGATGGGTTTGCAATGTCGATCTCCTTGCTCAGTTGGCTTGGTCGTTATGAAGTTATTATCTTTGAAGTCTTTTTAATGATAATAAAGTAATATAAAAGTTATAATATAAAGTTTAAAAAAGTCACTTTATGCTCAATGGGGCCATGACCCTCATTTAAGTGACTTAAAAGTGCATTAATGAATTATATTTTGGAGGCTAAATATTAAAGTATTTTATAAAGTCAATGTGCACACAAGTTATATTATTTTAAATGATATTAAATGCATTTTAGAAGCCACTAGAAGGGATTGACCTCCTTGAGGAGGCTATATAAGGTTTCAAAAAGTAAATGGATTCTCATTCTTGAAGATTAAAAACTTACGACTTTGAAGTTCATCCTTGGAGAAGGAACCAGCTAGGGTTTCTACCATTGTTGAGCCTTGGGGAATGAAAACTCTCATAGGTTGTGCAATTTTGAGGCTGTGAAAGACCAGCTGAGATTATTACCTGGGTGTGGGCTTCATCCAGGAGTCCAATCTGAGCTTCATTATGGAAGAATTGAAGAAGTTACTTAAGGGTTTGAAGATTATTCATCTATAGATTTGAAAGTAAATATCACCAATTACCTTTATTGCTGCTAAAGAAATCCTTTCATGGCACGTGGTATTTGCATTGGGTTGTTTGAGGCATTGAATTGAAGATCATTTAAGGGTTTGGAAAAGCATAGATCAGTTTTTGGTAAAATCAACCATTAAGGATTCATCTCTTTGCTGCTAGCAATATCTTTTCAGCACGTGGGACTTATGCTAAGGCTATTCACCATCCAAGCTTGGGCAAATTGTTCCTTGGTGCTAGACGTGTAAGTCTCTTGATTGAAACACCTTTGATCTTTGCTATTACTACCTTTGAGGGCAATTGGTCTTTGTAATGTCCCTGTACCCTGTGGTTGGGTGCATCCCAGAAAGGCCACGTGTCTGTGGGAGTTTGCGTAAGACCCTAGATTCTTCGGTGGTGGCTTCAGTGGTGAAAGATCCTCCCTAGTTGCCACCCTTAACACCTTGGGTAGCCACCCTCACTACTAGGCCGGTCTTTTGGTGTAGTGGTTGGGCTTTAGTGGTATTAGAGCCGAGGTCTTGAGGTCGAGACCCGCAGAGTGTGGTGGGCTGTAATGTCCCTGTACCTTGTGGTTGGGTGTGCTGAAATAAGCCCCTTAGTTTTTTCTTGAATTTTTGGAGCACCAAACTAGCACAACACTAAAGATTAGCATTAGATCCGAAAAGATATCCAACTTGAAAGTAACCTTCACCGAGAAAGTTCACCAAGATCCTTTTGAAGGCGACGTGATAGCTTATGGTGATGGGATTGTTAGCAGTAATCTGAACTGAAATACAAAGCTGGAAATGAAATGTAGGCGGTAATCCGACCATGAGCAATCCACGCTACCACTTGTTCAGTGGGGGGAAGATAATTACAATGAAATACAATTCATCAGCTATTAGCAGGCATCCACATAACAGTGGGGATTCTCCACTTAAAAAGTGGGTGAGAGTTGAGAGATACAAATGTTTATTCCTCCACACTGTCAGTAAACCATCCAGGGGTTACAATGTTTGCTTAAACACAAAGTAAATTCAGAAATATAAATGACTAGAATAGTACTACTAATTCTCAGCCTTACAATGCAAATTATCTGCAATTTTACAAGAGTTTCAATTGTATAATCAATGCAAATGATAGAGGATGATTTCTCCCACTCCTAATCTTCTCAACAATTGAAATACAAGTCATAAACTGAACTACAAGAAATCTGATAATAATAACCAGCAAACAGAAAATGTCTAACCAGCAAACTGTAACACACTGAAATGCTTACAACACTCTCAAAACATCTCCAAATGACCTGAAATGAAATGCAAAAGCTCTTAAGGAGGATGGCGCCCAATATCCAACACATAAACTGCATCAAAAGCTCATCAATTAATTATGCACAAATCCCAAGACAACACCAGGCAAGCTACGGCCTCCCTAGAGGGGCGAACTTCAAAAATAAATTCAAATACTTCAAATTAAAATCTGATTTTCTACAAAAGGGGTTGCCATTAGCATTGAAATTGATTGCATCAATACCCAAAATGAAACAAAAATCACTCAAAGAGCTGCACACAAAAATCTACTTCAGCTGTATAATAACTAGCAATACAAAAACTGAGAATATTACCAAAATTCGCCAACAATGAAGCTCAATCTGCTAGTCTGGATGAGAAGCAGCAATATTCCCAACTAGGTGTTATCTTTCAAACACGAAATTGGTTCTTCGCTAGGAGGTATGCATTCCTCGAAGCCAAATCTATGAAGTCATTTCGACAGCATAACAATAGCATAAAACAATGGATGCCAAAAGCTGGAGCAAAAACCTTCTTAAATAGAACTTTGAGGTGACTCTTCGAATTCCAACTTTTTCCCTCCAAAAGGGACACCCATTTCACTTCTGAAATATTTTATCTTTTCAAACATTAAATTCACCTTTCTAGGCGTCCAAGACTTGAGGAGAAATATTTACTTTAGAAATATTTAAATAATCTTTCAATGAGGTGTCCACCCTCAAAGGCCACCTTTTAAAACAACTTTAGGTCATTAATACTAGGCCAAGGGGCCAATAAGAAATTATAACATTAATGACTTAGAATAAATCATTTTACCTAAAATGAGCCTCAAAATGCTAAAAGCAAAATATGCTCCAAACTGCACTACCCGAAATGGAAACTGAGCTGACTGCTGATGCTACTGCCCAAGATGGCACTGCCAGAAATAGAACTTACTAAAAATAGTAAATTCTGAAAAGTTGTCCAATGCCTTTGCATGTCATATCACTGTGAAGCTCTCTGAAAACCCAAAAAGATTCCGCAGTCCAAATCTCGAAACACCAACGTACAGGCTAAAAATAGCAAGTTTCGGGAAAGGTTGTCAGATAGAGATGCATGTTACACCATTTTGAAGCTCTCCAAAAACCCAGAAAACTCCACTAAACATGCATCAAAAACTCATACATGCAAACCTTCAAAAATGCATCAGAAACCTCCTATAAAATAGGAAACCCTAATTTACCTCTGACGAGCCTACGTTCTTCCGGAAATAGGCTATCAGTCATAGAAGAGTGTATGGCTAAAATGGGGACATTACAGTCCGCCCTTCCCAAAATTGTTTGTCCTCAAACAATGCCACAACACTCCAAACTGATCCCACCAAAACCAATAGGATCCTAAGGTCCCATGTCCATCTCTGAAAAGTCCCACCATGCTGATGCTACTCTACTCTGATCATATGAATGAAATCACTACACCAAAACTGCATAAACCATCCCTGCAGCCTCAAAGGGATAACATGCCGGAAATTCAAGTTGAACAACATGGAAGGATTTGAATCAAAATCTAACATTGTCTCATGTCCAATAAACTCTGAGGAATTAACATCTGCAATGTCAATGTCAATCACCATTCTGAGAACAATGAAGAATAATCCAAGCAACTCAAAAATATTCTCATCAACATAACTCCTCAAAGCATCAAACCGAATCACAACAAATGTGACTCCTTCATAGCTATTGGCAAAAGAAAAAAAAGTTCTTTGCAAAGTCATAGCAGCTGCATCCTCAAAGCTCCTCAAGGATGTATAATGCATCCTCTGAGTAATTCTAACATATTCAAAAAAAATTCTAAAAACTTCCACCAAACTCTACCCAAAAGTCTCAAAAAGTTGACCCAAAACAAACAAAGGTTCGCTGCCCCAAACACTAGTGCAAGAAATTGTACAGAGAAAACCACTAAAAAAGAACTTAAACACCATCCAAATCTGATCTGAATCACTATGAAACATCATTTCCCACTTGTGGGACCAAAAACCATCATTGATAAGAGATTGTGAAGAGAAAAAAAGAGTATACCAACTGCCCATGAAATCTGAAGTGAACCCCTCAAAATCTGATTTTAGGAAAATTAGCGTGCAAGGAGTTGAACAGCTGCAACAACATTGGAAATGCGTGTCCCTAGAGACACAACTACTCATGCCCAAGGATGGAAACAACCTCTCAAGAAACTTCAACCCAAACTTAAACCATCCTTGCATGTAGGATAGCAAGACAATACGAAAATGAACCCCTATATGCCAATAAACCATCACAAAAGGATACCAAAACTCGTCATAATTCTGATCAGCAACATAAATGTTTTCAAACATAACACCAAACCAATGCCAATCAAAGAACAATGCTCCACACTCCATCTCAATCCAAAAAGAAAGACACCCCTCAACACTCCCATACCACTAAATTGCTGATGTACTCAATGCAACATCAGGAAGTGCTAAATGATTCCAATTTGGACAGCCACTAGTCCATAAGAAATCAAGGAATATGAAGTCACCAAGCAACCAAGATATCGCTGTCCTATCAAGGAGAATAGGCGACAGATTCAAGAATGAGGCGTGTATGCCATCAATGCCCAACACAAACAGTTTTTGAATGGCTTGTTCACTACAAGTGTCATCAACAAAATCAACTTCTCCACCAATGAATTGATCAGGATCAAGTAAAACTTTAGAATTAGTAAAAACTTCTTACCACCAAGCTGATGTGAAAAAGTTGTGACCTCATGATGTTGCAAGGAAATATGATTGTTGTTTCCAAAATCAGAATGGCTACCATCCTTTTGTATCTTATCTTCAACTCTTTCAAGCACCTCTTTACTAGAAATTTGATGATCAATACTTGCACTTTGGATTCCAACACTTGTAGACTTCTCTTCATTATTTCTTCCATGTGTGAAGGCTGCTAACTCATGGGAATGGGAAGGTAAACTTTTGCTGCCCCAAATCAGAATTTTAGGCTCCTCTATACTTTCTTGGAACACCAATGAATCTGCTTCAAACGAATCTTCTTCAAACGATGTCACAAGGCAGCAAGGTGTGTTCTGGGTGAACTATTCAATCCTTTCATCTATATCTTGAGTCTCCTTAGATTGTAAAAAGCTGGAATCATTATGCCCCATTTCCTCCTTAAGGAGTCTATCAATTTTGTTGTACCCCAAAATTAAAATTTTTGTTACACTTATACATTTTGAAGAAATGACTAAAAGTCTTGTTAAATATGTCGAAAAGGTCAAAATTTGGGTGTGCATGTCTTGCATGAGGGGTTAAAATGTGAAATTCCCAAAATCTGATGATCTGGGTCTGCTCAAAGCAGCCAAATTTATAAAACCCAGATTTCAATTTTTCATCCCTACTTTTTAGGAAAATTGCTATTTTTAGAAATTTCCTAAAAATAGTAAATTTTTTTTGGGTTTCTTTTGAAATGGATACTAGCAAAACTTTCTAAAAATAGAAAGTTGGTCCGTTAGAGTTCAAACTGATTTTGATTGGCTCAAAATACTTCCATATCAAGCTGGTGTAGTCAGAATCTCCAAATAATCAGTTTTGCCCTAGTGGGTCTATTTTGTTTTTTCAAAAGCATATTAGGAGTTATGAGGTCATCAATGGAGGTCAGTCAACTGCCAGACATCAGATTCAACACTCAAGCATTGAGCAGATGGTGAGTTGGTGAGCAAGCAAGAAGAACGAAGAAAGAAGGTGAAAACTGTGAAAAATATTCGAACACTGCTTGTCATGGGCGCCCCAAGAGAGAATAGGTGCCCATCTTTTTAGGGCATTAAATGTTGAAATTAGGGTTTAAGCCTCCAAGCAAAGTTGCTCAGTTTTCTTCCAGCTCCTCAACGAATCCAATGGTGCAGTCATCGGATCATCCAGTCGTCTGGGATTCGAGATCAAATAGGGAGGATCCAAACAAAAGTCAGAATAAAAAACATGAAAATCACCAAAATTTGACTTAAGTTTGGGAACTTTGGGCGCCCCTGGTGAAGAAGGGGGGCCAACTTTTTGAAGAGGTAAATCCAACAATTAGGGTTTGCTAAAATGCTCAATCTCTCCGGAATTCAAATAGCTTCACAATGAATATCTTCGTCAGGACATTCGACTGGCCGATTTTCGGCAAATCCAGATCAAGCGCAAGGTATAGGATAAAGATTCAAAATTTGAAGATGAAATCGAATGAAAATATTCTAAGTCTGGAGCAAATGGGTGCCCCAGAAGCAAATAGGCGCCCAAGCTTTTGGAGTATTAAATCTAACTTTTTGGTGAAGTTGCTCCCAGAAGACCCCTCTTGATTTCTCCTCAGCTCCGTAACGAGCTCAGCCTTCAAACAATCCGAGCTCCGGGTCACCAAATCTGATGAGATCATCTGTAGAAGAGAGTTGATGAAGAAATGAAAAAATGGCTAAGTCTGGTGAGGTTGGGCACCCCTGGAGAGAAAGGGCGCCCAAGGTTTTGAGCTCTAAAATGACGGAATTCACCTATGCAGCCTCCAAGATCACTTCGTCGGACTCAACCAAGCTATCCAGGGAACCTATCAGCCAGTCAATTGGGTTCACGTAGCTCTCAGAATCAAAATTTCATTAGAAGATCAAAGGGAAAAGGAAGAACTTGAAAATCATAAAAATGGCCAACTTTGGACAAAATGGGTGCCCCTAGAGAGGATAGGCTCCCATGTTTTCGAAGGCCTAAATGAAGTTTTTCGCTAGAGACGCCTCCAGAACAATCTTTCTAAATTCAGTCGAGCTTCGCAATGAATCATTCAGCTCGTCCGCCGGATCAACTGAACATCCAGAAATCAGGATCAAACCAGGGGTCGAAATGGAAGAAAAGTTGAAAAAAATCAAGAAAATGGTTAAGTCTGAATGAAGTGGGTGCCTCTAGCCAAGAAGGGCGCCCAACTTTTAATGCCTTAGTGAAATTCTCAAAATTCTCAAAATTGTGAGATGAAGAGAATGTCCAAGTTCATTGAACAGGACAATTTTAGGGTTTTGAAGATAAAAGCAAAAGAAAGCAAACCTATTTCAAACCCTAAGCCTATTTAACACCTCTCTTTCATGTAATTTTCATTATTTTTGCAGGTGGCATTCAAAGGAGAAAGTTGGAGCAGCAAGTTTGAAGTGATATTTCATGATTCAAGAACTCAAGTTTGCTGATTCTTCATTAAATTTTTCAGACCAACAGCATAAGGCCTTGATTTTTCATGCTTTTTCATCCAAAAAATCAAATTTTTCAAGAAGAAGGCCAAGATTTTCAAATTTTCAGCCATCTGGGTCTTATCAACTCATTTTTCTGAAGAAATTTTCAAGAAGTTCATCAAGTTGCAGCAGCTGCTTCTTATTTGCATATCAGTGAAATCCTCAGTGCATTCAATTTTTGATCATCTGGGTCCTCTCTAATCAGTCTTCTAAAGAAAACCCATATCACAGCTTTTTTCAAGCAAATTTCAAATTTTAGGGTTGGCTGCTTTTTCGATCAGCCCTCAGCGTTTTTCAAATCTAATCAGCTGGGTCCATTTCTAATTGTATTCTGGACAAAACCCAGGTGCCAGCTTTTTTCGTGAAAAATTGAAGAAATTAGGGTTTGCTGCTTTTTCAGTCTAAAATCAAAATTTTCAAAAACGAACGATCTGGGTTGTCTTGCAAGGAAAATTCTTAGCAAAACCCATATCTCAGAAAAAATTTCAAAAATTTGTCCGTTGGAGGAAGAAAAATCAGCATTCTAAAAATAGTAAATTGTTCAAAACTTGTTTGAACATAGGCGAGTTTACAGTCATTCTTCAAGGTTTTTGAAATGGAGTATACTCCCAATGTTTTCAAGACTGAATCAGCTCTCTATCATGATTACATCAAAACAGCTGAGACAGACTTGCATCACATCAAGCCGGTGTTTGATCTACACGCTTTAGAGAGCGCAGGCAACACTTCAATCAGAAACTTGGGACACTCTGGACTCCTCGTAGCAGCATCTATTCCTATTTCAGTTCAGAGCCTCGAGTTCGTAATCGCTTGCATCAAGCATTACAATCCGGCTACAAGGGAGATTCAATCAGTTGATGGTAGATTGATCTATAGCTTGAAACCTGATATGATCGAGAAATGTTTCTCCATTCCCCCTTGGCCTGAAAGTGTCACTATCTCAAAGGGCGAATGCGAGAGGATGTGGGAAATGCATAAAGACAAATATAGCAAGAAGATTGCTCAAAGGTGGATGAAGGAGAAGCGTAAGACTTTGCCTAAGAACGTCGGGTGAGGGGAGTTTCAGAGATGAGATTGCCATCATAATCACCTTGCTCAACAGGGTCACTGGACAAGAAGATGCTACCAAGTTTCAACCATGGATACCGGCGATTTCTCATATCATGAAGAAGCATCCAAGTTCTATGATTACCCACCTTGATCGCTGACACCTTCATCGCCTGATAACGAATATTTCCAGATTCATGAGTTCCATATGGTTTCTACCTAGTTCACCTAGTGGCCTACCAAGGTCAATTCGTAGGGTTGAACAATCGAGGGACTCTGAGCCGCATAACATATCTGCTACAACTATTACCCCTCAGTTGGAATTCAATGAAGTCTCCGCGATCACTAAGCAAGAGGGTGAATGAGGCTTTCCTGATGTACATAGTAAGTGGACCTCGGACAATACATGTCCCAGATCTCTTCACGCCACGGGCGGCCAGAGTGGGCTGATCAAGCTTACTACAATTTCCTACTTTCACCTATCTCAGAGTCTATGGCTTTTCAAGCGCTCCACTCATATTACCAAGGTACCCGTCAGACGAGGTCATCTTCATGGAGTCCTTGAGGCAGGCACGTGAGGTCCACACAGTCTTGAGGAACAGGAAGAAACCAGCCCTCGGTTTTCCATTTGGGTTGGGAATTTATACATGCAGAACAACAACAGATGCTAAGACCATGGGGGATGAGTTAGATAAACTTGGTCTCAAGCCCCTTTGTTGTACCCAAACCAAATTTTTTGCTTCATCAAGGCATTTTGCATTTAAAAGTCTAAACCTTGTTAAAATGTTGTAAAACGCAGTTTTGGGCAATATCAAGCATGGAGTTTTTGTCAATAGTTTGTCAGTCAAAGTCAGTTATATTGATCAAAGCCTAAAGCAGAGACTCAGAATAGAGCTTTTCACGACGGAGGAGCATCTCATGACGACATTTCATATTGCAAACGGTCATTTCAATGATCAAAATGGAGTTTTCAGTGACCAAAATATGAAGATTTCAGAGGAAAAAGCACAAAAGCGCAAGTATAGCCCAGGGGCGCCCAGCTTGTTGGAGGTCAAGATCTGGTTTAAAATGTTCAAGCATCCAGTCAATCTCTTCAGAATTAGTCTGGCTATCCGTCGAGCTATCCGGCAAGGCTTTCCGAGACCCACAGCTCCGGCAAACGACGACAGAAGTTGAAATCCTTAAAGTTCCAGATGTGAGAATTTTGCTCTTTTCAGGCAAAAGCGCGCCTCTAGCTTGAGGGCGCCCATCTTAAGAAGGGGGTAAATCTCGACATTTTCGATGCCGGATGCAGTCAATCCGTTCACAACTAGTTTGCTTATCCAACGAGATATCAAACACAGTTATCCGACTCTCAGAGTTCAGGCAGCAGTCATCCAAAGATCAGCTTAAAATGGAGTTTTCACGTTTCTGAGCTTCTCCGTTTGTTCCCAGTGCAAGTACAAGCCAGGGGCGCTGGCTTAAAGGACCCTTCAAATGGCAAAATTTGCAGACAGAGTCTTCACGGCATCAGTAATACTCTATCCTAG
>VDFB02169836.1:0-13964 GCA_007258455.2 Sequoia sempervirens | reverse complement strand
TGTATATGTCTTTTAACAGAAGTTTAGCATAGTTGGAATCTTAAATTCTTTGCTGCTTCATTCCTTGAGGACCGCCAAAACTGGTGCTTCAATTTTTACTAAAATTGGCAGAGAAATGGACTGGCCTATTTTAGTTTCCTCATGTGACATCCAATCATGCAAGCCTGTTTCCTCACAATTAAGGGAGTAGACACGCTCAACCTTCCCTTTGACCATGTGTCCATTTATAACATTACCTTCATGCTGACATCCATTGATTTACCATATCAATTCCATGCAAACTTTTACTTGATGTAATTGTCTGAAATTCCTTTCACTGTTCTTCATCAACCATGTCAAAGAATTAAGTGGATCACCTCTGTGTCCCTCTTTTGCTCTCTGCTGCTTCTTTGTTGGGGTCAATAATGAGTTCTTCACTCCATATCAAAACTGAAAATTTGTTTGGCATCTTCGCAGGAATCTTCTTTCTTCTACCTCTTATGTCACTTTTATGCAGTATTTGTTGTTGCATCTTGCCTTCCCACTATCTTCTTTTTCTCCCATCTTATAGTTGGAAAATCCTAGGGATAGAGAGCAAGGTAAATGTCCCTTCAATCATTCAAATGTCCGTTCTTTCTTCTACCTCTTATGTCACTTTTATGCAGTATTTGTTGTTGCATCTTGCCTTCCCACTATCTTCTTTCTCTCCCATCTTATAGTTGGAGAAAACTAGGGATAGAGAGCAAAGTAAATGTCCCTTCAATCATTTAACTGTCTGCTTCTATATTGAGCTGTCATCAAATTCTTTGGTTGACTGCTGCATAAGTTCCATTCTTGTCCAATAAAATCATCATCAAATATAATTCTAGAGAGAAGAGAAGTCTCTTTTGAGTTCATCTTCCTTGGAGTTGAATTAATTAATTGGACAAATCAGTTTCTTGTATTCTCCATATTTGATTTCCATGATATTTAGAATGGTTGTGCTTGACAAATAGGAACAATTTCAAGGTTATAAAGTTTATAAACAAGGGATTATACAAACAACTTGAGAAAGAAATGATGTTGCTAGATAAGTGTTATCACGAAATCAAGCAGTGCTCGTTCCACAGATAACCCCCCTACGAAACTTGTCTGTTTCCTAGGTTCGTGATGTTCAAGCACACAAAACGATGTGATTTTCAATCCACCTTGAAGTGTGTTCCAAAGTCTCAAACAGATTGTTTGAGCATCCCTCTATGTTCGTCTCGCGAAAACCTTTGAAATGAGTATCTTCGCGAACTCTCATTGTTTATACTTAGTGAAATTGGGAAAAGTGTAAAAGCTCCAAAAAAGAGCGCTCTAACTTTTTTCAAAAAATTGGCTAAGTGTCAAAAGTGCAAGGGCGGGCTTTTTCAATGCCCCTGCACTTAAGTGAAATTTTGACTTGGTGCATGGGCGCTGATTTTTAGCACCCTTACACTCTTTCTCCATACTTAGTCATTTTAAGTCTAGGGCGGTGATTTTTGACTCATTTGCACTTTTTACTATCTTTGCCACTTTTCATGCCTCAATTTATTGAAACGACTTGAGTTGTCCAAAACACTTGCAAATCACGTAAAAGTGATTTTAGGTTGTTTCTCCTTCACTTTTATCATTTTTTTTCACCTCTTTGCTAGGTGACCAACTTCCATCTGCAAAAACACACTTTCGGGAAGCTCTTCAACTTGGTTGAGCTAGGTATTTGTGGTTTTTTCCAGGTATGCTTTTTTTCGTTTCTCCTTTCATTACTTTGTATCTATGTTTGATTTTCGATGCCTAGTTTGTAAATGCGTTTACATGCTTTGTTTTCTTGTTTCTTCTCTTCCTCTAAACGCGTTTCTTGTTTTCTTTGCTCAACATCGTTCTCCAAACCTGCGCGCTGGGGTTTTTCGTTTCTTTCTCACGCGTTTGAAGTTTCTAATCGTGCCCTTTTCTCCATTCAGGCATTATTCTTGCTTTTCCTTGGGGTTTTGTTTTGTTTTCAAATGCATGCCTTTGTGTCTCATATTGTTTCCCTCATCCTTTGTTCTCTCTTAATTTCTTTTCAAATGCAAATGATGAGTAAAAACGCGCGCCCTAAGTTGAATACTTTCTCACATTAGTTTGCCATCTTTCCAAGTTCCTTTCAATGTTAATGGAAGAATTTGTTTGATGAAACCCGTGCCAAAGTTTCAACTTCAATAACACATACTTTCCATGTCCAAGCGGTGTTTTTAAACACCATTGCACACCATCGTTTTTCACTAACTCCCAGTGTAGGAGCAGTGAAAATCACCGCTCCTGCACTGGAGTGCTCTTCCATCATTTGCCAAGGCGTTAATTTTCCTCACCTCTGCACTTACAACTTGTGCCTTCATGAGCTAAGTGTCAGGGCGTTGATTTTCAACGCCTTGACATGTTGTTTTCAAGCTAACACCCAAAAGTGTAAGGGTGCTGATTTTCAGTGCCATTGCACCTAAATGCATTTTCCCAAGTGCAAGGGTGCTGATTTTCAGCACCCTTACACTTTTCCCAACTTTTGCTCCAAAACACTTCAAATTGCTCTATCTTCGCTCAGAACCCCGTTTCTCCGTCCCAGCATCGTTTTTCATGCCTCATCGCTCGTTTCATGCTTGCTCAACATCGTTGCTCGCTTCACGCATCCCAATGCTGCTTTTTCGACTAACTTTTGTTGATCCAACATCTTTGTAGTTCCTTTTTAGATCTCGTCAAGGGATCCTCGAAGTTGTATCTTTTTGATCCAATTGCTCTCAGATGACAGCCAAGAAGCCTCGATCGTCTTCAAAGGCTAAAGGCAAAATGAAATACAAGTACCAAGGTGTTTATCCGCCGACAGTAGTAATTTCAAAGGTGGATGAGATAAAAGACATCGAGGTCGATCATCAAGACGTCGTTGATTTCGTAGAAAGAACTGAGTGAAAGCCTCTTGAAGACTCCCTGAGAGCCATTGTGCACAATAATCTGCATTTAGTGTCCACGTTCCCTACTTCTACACACAATACAGAATTCGTTCTCCAAGTTGCATCCCATTACATCAGGGAAAGCAAAAGTGTGATCGATTCCTCTAGGCATGATATACTGAGACTTGACCCTGACTTCTTTGATATTGTTTTTAGAGTCCCACAAATGGAGTACACTGAAATCTCAATACAAGCGCAATAAGTCTATGACTCAAATCCCAACAAGGCTAAGTACCTGATAAATAGTCAATGGTTGAAAGAACCTAGGCACACTATCTCAAGATGGCCGAAGGGACTTCCGCAAAGTGACTTCAAGGAAGATGTCAGGGACATGATCACACTCTTGAGCAAAGTCAAGGGATTGCCTGAATCATCCCATTTTCACAAGTGGATGTATGAATACATCCGGATCATAAGAAGACAAAAGGCTCATATTGATTGAGGCAAACAGATCAGCAATGAAATCCATGAACAACTGATAAATGTGCCAACCACCTTGAAGTTCTATATGACTTCTTACCTGGTGTATGCTGCAGCTGTGATGAGGCAATTTCCAGGTCTATTTACAAAAGGGAACCGGCTTTTTGTGCCTGTGTACAAATATTTCTATCAACTGGAGCTGAAGGAAAGCCTTTGTAATGTCCCCTTCTCAAACCTGATCTTTCCAGTAACCATTGGCCTTTTCTTTGGGAACCCGAAGGCTAGTCGGAAGATAAATTAGGGTTTCCTAATTTTGAGGAGGTCATTGCTCAGAGATGATGGATTCAATGGCGGATTCTTTTTGGGTTTTCAGAGAGCTTCGCAGGGGTATGTTCATCTCGGCATTCAGAGCATTTTCCGGAATTTACTATTTTTAGTAAATTCTATTTTTGGCAGTTCAACAGTCGGGTCCAGCATGGTTGACTTCCTATGTCAGTTTGATCAGTTGGCTTGCTCATTGATGGCTTCGGGGCGCATTTGGAGAGATAAGTTGTAATAATTAATTAAAGTCACGTTTTAATATTATATTATAACGTTGACCCCCTTGGCCTAGTCTGATGTCTTCAAGTTGTTTTAAAAAAGTGGTCTTGAGGGTGGCGCCTTCATAAAGGATTATTTCTTATTTTTCTAAAGTCAAAACCAAGCTCTAAAGTGGACGCCATGATTAAAATATCGAATTTAATTAAAATGGTCAATATTGAATTTGAAAGAAAAGGACGCCATTCCTTAAAGAGGATTAGGGTTTTGACTTGAAGAAGAGATTAGGGTTTCATGAAGTCAGCAAGAAATTATATAAGACTTGGTTCATCATTTTGGCATCTTTGGTCTATGCTAATGTTATGCTGCCGAAATGGTTGTGGAATTACTTCGAGGAATGAATGCCTCTTAGTCTGGGCTCGACTTCGTGCTTGAGAGACAGCACCTAGTGGAGAGGTTAGATTATTTGAGTGATTTTATAGTAAGTTTTTGCATTGTTGTAGAGTTATTGCCTTGAAGTTCAGATTTTTGCATTTCATACTTTTCTAGAGTTGCTGATTTGATACAGCAGATTCATGTTTGTAATCGTAAGTCAAAAAATACCAAAAAAAGAGTTCTGGGTGTTGAACATTTCTCATTGTCTAGGATAGGCGAAGCTATAGTTTAAATCTCAGATTTTTATGTTAAGTATTTATTTTTTAAGGAAGGATCGAACTTTTCAGCAGGCCGTACCCTTTGTTGCTGTCTTGAATTCCGTGCTACTTGCATTTAAGGCATTTGGGGTCTGTTTAAGTGTTTGATCTTGGTCGCCCTTGTTGTTAGAGTGCATTGCATTTTATCTCACTTCTTTCAGGTCAGATTTAAGGAAGTTACGAACTATTCTATGAATTTGTAAGTTGCTGATTATGTAACACAAAGTGCAGATCTGATACATCAGTTTATGAAATCTGCATCTTCCTTTATTGGTTGGTGTCAAGATTGCCTTATAACCTTTGCAGAGGATTCTTATTGTATGCACCATTGAAGAGCACCAAATATTCTGATTTTGCAGGCAATGATATGTTTTAAGCTGGCAGTAGTACTGACCAGTTGTTATTTTAATATTGCCTATTTGCTGTTGTAATAGTCTAGCTTCTTCAATCATTATTGTAATAGTTATAGCTCCGCCCTATGGTAGCTACTCTCCCATCTTGGGTCAGCAAGCACATTCTGGGTGTCGAGTATTTCCAGTTCCAGCATTTAATTCAAGCATTTAATTTTGTAATCACTCTGTCATATGGTCGCCCCTCACTCCGCATTGGATTGGGTAGCACATACTTGGCGTTGAGTTCTTTTCTGCATTTAGAATAGTAGACCCTCTGACCAATGCTCGCCATCATCGGCGCCATACTGGTTAGAGTTACAGCATAAGCAGTTTGTTTTGGATCCTCTGACCAATGCTCGCCATCATTGGCGCCATTTTGGTTAGAGTTGCTTTCTTGCACATTTTGGTTTTCTCCTCTAACCTTAACGGGTGCACTGCTTTGTAATTTGTAAATTGAAAAACGAAAAAATTTGGCTCGGAATATTTTAGCCTTCACCATTTCAAGAGGGTCACCGATGCTTTCTTTGCACTTGTGCTTTTCAACTTTGACTCGACTCT
The DNA here is from genome assembly GCA_007258455.2 of Sequoia sempervirens. Lineage (NCBI taxonomy): Eukaryota > Viridiplantae > Streptophyta > Pinopsida > Cupressales > Cupressaceae > Sequoia > Sequoia sempervirens. The sequence continues at coordinate 8,408 of VDFB02169836.1, read as the reverse complement.
CGAGAAGAAGAGAGTGTCCGATGAGGCCTACAAAGTGGTGAGTAAAGTTGGACGCATATTCTTACAGTTCCCAACTTTTACTTACATAAGGGTAGGATGCTACACTGGGTGCCCTTACATGTTGCCCAGATTTCCCTCGAACAAGTGGATACTCATGGAGTTATGCAGACAACTGATTTTAGTTCACAAAGAATGGATGAGGATTCACAAGCCGGGATTCAAGTTCCCATTGACAATCGGTAGGTATACCATCAAAAATGTACAAAAAGCCAAATCGGTCTATGCACAAATGCAAGTCATGACCATAAGGACCTATAGATACAGATTTGATTTCAACTACCGAAATGTAAAGAAGAAATTGAAAAAGGTTCATCAGCGCAAGTATCGCTTTGAGGACATCTGGGCTGATTGCAAAGATGAAGAGGCTATCCGTAAGATGGATTTTTGCAGACTAACCGTACAACAGATTAGAGATCTTGGTGTTGCTGACCTACCAAAGGATTTCACAAATCCTAGTGACATCATGAACGCTGCTTATGATGAACAAGAAATCTCCAAGAGACCCTTGCCTACAATCCAATTGTCCAAGAAGGAAAGTGTCTCCATCAGAGAGAGGTTGGCACCAATATTGGCTAACACTGCAGAGTGGTTACACAAGCATGGTTTTGAGATGAAAACCTTCAGGACTGAATCAAGAGGAGAAGAATCTGGAGCAGAAGCCAACCGACAACAAGAACCCCGCATGAAAGATAAACCTGCGGCCATTCCCACTTCTTCCCAAAGAGGCCCTAGGATTAAGTTCACTGTTGGCAAAAAGGATACACAGGCTGTTCCAAAAGGAGAAACTATGGAATCTAAACCATCTTGCTCCAAAGGAAAAGGGGTTATTTCCGAAGAGATAGATTCTGATGAAGAGGAAACTTCAAGTGACCAATCTGCTAAAGAAGAAGATTCAGAAGAAGCAGACTCTGATGAGGAAGAAGATTCCGAAGGTGAACAAGAGTCTGAAGGTGATCAAGAAGGTGAACAAGAGTTAGAAGAGCAAGAGGGTGATCAACAGGAACTCGGGCATGATGAAGAATGAACTATGTCTCCACCTGAGAATGTAGTTGAAGAATTTCCCTAGACATCATCGCCTGTAACTTCAAATGTTCCTCGCACACCTCCTAATCCGAACACTCTTCCACCACCTTTTCCTACATCACCTATTCCTACATCTGCAATACCCATAGTGGACATTTCACCTACCCCTGCAGCATCAACCGTATTTGATACTCCTTCAGTGACAAGTATACAAACAGTTGGCATTTTGTCGAGTCCTCCATCATCCATTCCTATCCTATCATCGCCATCCTATGATATCACTTCAGAGACTGATTTTTACGGGTTCATGAATGAATCCATGCATGATCAACTCAATGTGCAAACTACAAGAGCAGTTATGATGGACACTATGCCAATTGTCACTATACCAATCATTCCTTCAAAAGTGGCGGTGACAAGAGAGTTGACGGTTAACCCAGAAGCTCGTACCTCCTCTCTTCCCCCTGGTTGGTATCTCAAGTATCAAAGTAGAAAAAAGCAAATGATTTCTGAAATATTCCAAGCCAAATTTTTTCAACTTTTTCAATTGCAAATTACAAACCAATGCACCCGTTAAGGTTAGCAGCTAAACCAAAAAATGCTGAAGCAACTCTAACCAGAATGTACACCAGGATCCCGATGTGGGCAAGGTGTGAGCATTGGTCAGAGGATCTTAATCAAAATACTTATGCAAGAACTCTAACCAAGATGCGTCGGCGAACGACGAGCATGTGGTCAGAGGATCTTAATCAAAATGCTTATGCAAGAACTCTAACCAAGATGCGTCGGCGAACGACGAGCATGTGGTCAGAAGATCACTACAATCTAATATACTAAAAGCACACTCGACACCATGTGCTACTCAATCCAATACGGAAATGAGGCGACCATATGGTGGAGATAACAGAAATTACAATGCTTGAAGGGAAATAAGATAGAATGCTGAAAGTAACTCGACACCCAGAATGTGCTTTCTAACCCGGAGTGGGAAAGGAGCTACCATAGGGCGGAGATGTAAAATATTACAAAATAACCTCAGAATGTAAAGTGAGCATTACAAATTAGAATTGAACAAGATTGAGAATTACTGCCAATTTACAAAATGAAGCTCATTCGCCTGCCAAGAGCATAGGAATTTGAAAGATTAGCACTACATCATACAAAGAACTCTCCTTGGCTTGATTAAAGATGCCAAATCAATAACTCTCTCAAGGAACAAAATAATAATTCTGATTTTCACAAATCTGCACTTTAAATTAAAAACCAGCAACCTATGAATTTACTCAATTGCTCATATCTCTCACATAACTCATCCGACTGACTTGAAACAAAATGCAATACTCCCTAAGAATGAAGGTGCCTAGGATAGAACACTGAAAACAGATCAAAAAGCCATGTATTATTTTTGCACAGATTCCAATGCAAAAGCAGATGGTACGGCCCTCAAGGAAGGGTGATCTGCCTTTAAAATTCACAGCCACCACTAAAAAATCTGCAAACTGGAGGAAGGTGACGCCTTGACCAGACAATGAGAATAGGACAATACCCAGAAGCACTCTTTTTGTATTTTTTGATATATGAATAAAAATGACAATTTGCTGAATGAAATGCAACTTCAGAAATCTCACTAATATGCAATAAAGCTGATCTACAAACCACACAATGATGGACAATGCACGAATACCAATGCAAATCTCACAAACTACACTATCTCACCACTAGTCGCTATCTTTCAAGCGAGAAGCAATGCCAAGCTAGGAGGCTTTCATTCCTCAAAGCAATCCCACAGCCAATCGGGCAGCATAACATTCCTGTAGACCAAAGATGCTGAAATGAGAATCAAAGGCTTCCTTTTATAATTTTCCGTTGACCTTCTCGAAACCCTAACCTTCATTCCAGAGTCAAACCCTAATCCCAAGAGATGGCGTCCCTTTCTTCAATTTGACTTTTTAATTAAATTCATAACTTTGGAAATGGCGTCCCACTTAAGGCTCTTAAATCAACCTTAATAATTACAATATTAACTCAATGATGGCGCCACCCTTCAAGTCCACCTTTTAAAATAACATTAAGTTAATAGACTAGGCCAAGGTGGTAAAATAACATTAAAATATAATGTTATTTAAGTAAAATGAACGTATCTCTCCGAAACTGCATTTCGAAGCTAGAAACTGAATAAGCCAATTGAGTCAGCTGAAGAGGAAAGTCAACTGTGCTAAGACCAACAGGTTCACTGCCCGAAATAGAATTTACTAAAAATAGTAAATTCCTGAAGATGCTTAGAATGCCAAGAAGAACATACCATTGCGAAGCTCTCTGAAAACCCAGAAAGAATCCGCTATTGAAACAACCAACTCCGAGCAAGAACATCCTTCAAAATAGGAAACCCTAATTTTACCTTCCAACTGGCCTACGGGTCTCCAGAATAGGCCAACGGTCACTGAAAAGATCAAGCTTGAGAAGGGGACATTACAATTTCTCCAGAAGAGCTTGATCTTGAAGAGATAGCCCCTCCAAAAGCCAAAGGGAAGAAAAAGGAAAAAGTGTATTCACAGTTGAATGTTGACAAGGCCAGTCATAAATATGCAGAGATTGGCATACCACCTCAAGAGGAAGGAGATGTCAATATGGAGGATTACACAATGACAAGAGTCCAACTTGGAAAGGTCACGAATGAAAGTGCAAAGGCAGATGCACAGGTAACCATGGATATACTAGTAGGAAGACTGGACAAAATGGAGCAAGCTCGAAACATGTACAAATAGAAGGTAGAGCATTATGCCACTGTTGTAAGGAGACTTGCAGGATCTTCAAGTAATGCACAATTGTTGGCAACGGTAAGCGTTGAGGACCAAGCCTTCAAGAAGGCTGAGAAGTTTGCCTCCAAAGGCAGAGTGTTATATGATTTCATCAAAATGATTGTAGAACAGGGTTCTCAGATTATAAGTGCTACAGATGAAAAAGCTACTTAGATAGCCAAGCTCAAAATAGTGCTTGATAAGGAGGAGAATGTACTTTCCCAAGAGCACAGAGAAATGGAAAAATGCCTGTTGTTGTGGTCACAAATGAAACAGGCCAAGCTCAACAAATTGGTAGAAGCCAAGGTGATCCCCGACAAGGAGAAATACGTAGAGGTAAGAGAATCATTGAAGCATCGTATTTAGATAATCAAATCTCTTACAAAAGATCTCCACCAAGTATAGGAAGATGTCGAAGGGCATCGTGCTATCCTTGAAAGAGGAATTAAGGAGTTACCAGGGCAGCTCCTTGAAGAGAATCGTATCTTCCTTCCAGCCACAGAACTTTCGCAGATCTTCAAAGAAGCCATCATGAAGCAAGTAGAGAGTGCAAACTTTTCAGAAGCCTCTATGCATGTTATTTGTGATACAAGGCTCACTCTTGATAACCTCAAGATGCATCTTGACAGGTGCAAAAAGGTTCACTCATCTGCCATGAGATCGATCACGAGGATTCACACCATTGTGGATTACACCATTGGTCTGGATGAAAAGTTCATGCTGAAGACCAAGAAGAAGTATGAAGATTTTCGTGCCCAAGCAAGGAACCATGAAGATTCTTGATCTCCAGTGTTGAACTTTCTGATGCTTTCCTTTACGCATCTTGTAAATAGTTTTTGACATCTTAAATGTTTTTTATTAAAATGTAATTACATTGAAAATCTAAGATGTAGTTTCTTGAAGACAAATTACATTTTGACTTGGTCAAAGTTAGGTGATATTTTCCTAAATTAGTTCACCTAACTTTCCTAACTTTTCTCAGCTGATTTCCTAATTTTGCTTATCCCTCTTCTTTAAAAATATGAGGGATTTCTATTGTAATACTTACCTCTAGTATTTTGCAACAAAGTGTTGCCCTTTTTGAAGCAGAATTGTGAAACTTTGTGTTCATACTTTGTGAATGAAATTTGATCAATAAAGAAGAGAATTGCAAACCAGACTTTGTGTTGAATTCGATAATCTTGTGAATTGATCTTATTTGGTAGTGATTAGTATATGAGATCTGAAGGGCTTAAAATAATGTATGCAAACTTTGTGTTACATTCCTTATTTGGATTTACATTTATGTTTGGATACTTTTGTTGAATGATCTACAAGACTTTGTGCTTGTAATCGTTTATGTTGTTCGAGGAATTGCTGTGTCTAAGAAGACTTTGTGCTTCTAATGCAACAAACAATACATCTCTTGCAGATCCATCAGTGAAAAAGCTACAGAACAACTTTGTGCCTTCATGAGCTTTCCCTTTTCTTTTACTTGTTTATTATTAATCATATTTGGTATCTCTACACTTTGCTTTGACAAGATAGAGGTATTGGCATTACTGCTCGTTGTTAGTTCTTCTAGATTCTGGTTCTTCTGGAACTTCTTTATCTTCAGCAATCTTTGGCGTATCAGAAACTTCTGTTATTGCTTCTCTGTGAGTAGATGAACTGCCGTCAAAGAACAATTCCTTGAAATTATCTCCCATAACAAGAAACTCCTTAATGTGTTCATCATCGTTAAAGACTTGCCAGTTATCACAGTTGTCAGGTACAGCTGGCCTGTATATTAATTCAATAGCAAACGCATTCTGACGAAAGTCAGAATGTGGCATGAAAAGTGAAGCTGATACCGCGAGGGCATCTGCTCTGCTATTTTCCAGACGTGGAATGTACTTGATATCAAATGCTTCGAACCAATCTATTGCATTCCACACCCTATTTCTCTAATGTCGAAGACGATCTGCTTTCACTCTGAATTGATCTCTGACTTGCTTTACAACAAGCTCTGCATCACCTTCGACATTAAGGTATTTGATACCCATATCTTTTGCATTCCTGAGACCTAGTAAAAGCGCCTCATATTCCGCCGTATTATTTGTACATTCAAATTGCAAGCGGTATGCAAAAGGATATAATTGTCCTTCAGGAGAAATTATCACAACTCCTGCTCCTGAACCAGCAGTGGAACAACTCCCATCGAACTGTAAAGTCCACAACTTAGGATCATCTGCTGATTTCTCTACGATGCATGCGACCTCTTGACTTTCTTCAGGAACTTCCGACAGCATGGCGTAAGTACCAAGACCCGTTTCTTGATATAGAACTTGAGCTTGAGGATCTTGAGACTTCACGACCGCAAATCGAGATTTAGATTCTGGTTCCAGCTTGAAAGTTCTTTTAACGAATATTTTGCGTACATTCAATCCAGATCAATCTCTCCACCATATCCTGCAAAGCCGCTATCAGCATCCCAGAGTTGAATGTCACCAGGATGGTCATCATGATTTTTCGCGACGTCACTTCTGAGCATCTTTAATTTATCACTAACGGCACCACTTGGACTCCAGTGAGTAGCATTTGTCCTTTGTCTTGGTGCACGAAAGTCCTAGAGCATTCATCACTTGTAGAGGCATGACGTTATCGGAAGCTCCAGAATCGATGATACAATTGCTCAATTTGTAACCTCCTATATATAGAGAAATATAGAAGGGCTTAGGCTTGTCTTCTGCCGGAACGGATGATTCGAGCAATGTGGGCTGCTTGGCAGGTCCTTTCTTCACGAATTTGAGAAGTCGGTCCACTTGCTCTGGATGATCTTGGAGATACTCTAACTGAGAAATCTGCACTTTGTTCTTCATCAATGAATCTACAATATCAAAATTCGCTGAGGACGAACCTTCAGCAACTGCTTTCATGTTCTCTTGAGAAGACTTAATATTTGAAGTAGAAGCTACTTCTCTTTCTTTTTCTTTTGATATCTTCAACCTCTCTTCTTCTTCTTCCTTGTGTGCCCTGAGATGTTGAGCTCTGGTGAACACAGGAGTCGTATGATTCTCAGGATTAACTGCAAGAGAGTACTGACAAATATCTTCTTCTTGTTCTTCAAAAACGGGTTCACTTTCAAAGTAGCCCGTTGCGGAGTCGCCATCGAAGTTATCCGATTGAGGTAAGACAACATTCGAACTTGGAGTTGGAACGAAACTTGGTGCAGGTGCAGCTTCGGCATATCCCATTATCTCGTTCATTCTGACATTTTCAGGGCAAGATGTGCCGGCATGTTCAGTGGAATCATGAAAAGAGAAAAACACAACATTTTGTGTATTGTCGGCCGCTTGCCTTGGTGGAGGTGGCCCTCGTGGCTTGTAATTGTTGTAAGGCTGAAAGTTATTCCTCCTTGGCTGATACGGCTGCTGAGGTTGATAAGGCTGCTGTGGTGCGGGCAAGGCAGGTGGTGGTGCAACTTGAGCAAGAGGCGTCGGCTGAAGTGGCAATTGCCTCTTGAGAATAGTTACTTCATTTGCAACCCTTTGAAGTAATGGATCAGCAGAACTTTGAACCAAAGGTCTAATAGCATCTCCTCTGATCTTTCCTGAAGTGATCATGTTGTCTTCAATTTCTATTGCACCTTGTTGTGCTTCTCCCAGTTCCGTCTCATGCGCCGATCTTATGATAAAGGCTATCTCTGATGGAAGTGCATTGATGAAACTGCTTAACAGGATCTCAGGCGATGGATTGAGTGTATATGAAAGACGAGTAACCAGGCGGTTAAACCTTGCTACGAACTCTCTCATTGGTTCATTGTCCTCCTTCTTTGAATTGGAAAGTCGAGCAAACAACTGGTGGCTATCTTCAGCTGGTTTGAACCTCGCGAGAAACTTTTCAGTCATAGTATTCCAGTTGGTTATGCAACCGGGCCCCAAATGATTGAACCATTCGGCAGCAGCTCCCGCGAGTGTCTCAACAAAGAGACGAACAGCAACATCTTCATGACCTACATGCAAAACAGCGCAAGCCGTTGAAAAGGCTGAAAGATGATCATCAGGATGTTGACTTCCATCACCTTGGAAACGTGGAAAGTGCTTTCTTGACCCCTTAGGCAATTCGTGATTTGCCCCTAGGGCCAAAGGTCCAATATTGTCACCCCAAGGCAGCGGGGGACCTCTTCTTCGATTGCGATTGTTGTTGTCATCGTTGTTGCGGTTATCACCCATTGCTTCAAACTCTTCTTCTTCGAACACAGGCACGGTGTTGAACTCAGGAACTGTGTCGGATTCAGGTACTGTGTCGGATGATTCTCCAACTTCTGTATGATGCGTATGTGGAAGGAAAGTATCTTCTTGGAAAAGCGGATTTGTTCTTGTTCTCCTCCTTGTATAGACTATGTAAGCCAGGATTGTCTAGTCCCACGCGGGTGGTGGCAAGACAGGTCTCTCGGCTGCAATATCGGCTTTCTCTTCCTCTTTGTCTATAACAGCAGCAGCGTTTCTCCACTGAGCAGGGGTCTCCTTCTTCTCAAAGATGAAACTTCTCAGGCTGCTGATAATG